>SJYC01022449.1:0-20308 GCA_006408675.1 Madoqua kirkii | reverse complement strand
GATGGCTGGATGGCATTACGGACTTGATGGACAGGAGTCTGAGTGAATTCCGGGAGTTGGTGATGGACAGGGAGGCCTGGCGTGCTGCGATTCACGGGGTTGAAAAGAGTCGGACACGACTGAGCTACTGAACTGAACTGAAGTGTCAATATGGAGGGGTTGGAGTTCTCTGGAGTCTAGCGCTGGTGCCGCTGCTGCTGCTGCTTAGGCTCCTGAATCGCGGTACCTTGGGAATCATTGCTGCGCAACATGATGCCGCTGCAGCCTCAGTGGTAAATTGCAACGTGTGAGCAGGGCTTCCACACATGGTCCCGGAGCCAAAGGGCTGCTTCAGCCATTTCCCACTAGGAACTCTGGTCTGAAGTGTGGCTGCAAGCCTTTGTGCTACAGCCTATGAACAACTGAAACTAGACGGAAGGCGAAGGAAAAGGGGCGGGGAGGAGGTTTGACTATTTCACTACTCAAATTCTAATTTCCTGGGAATTGTTAAGGGACGTTACCTGTGACAACCTCACTCCTTTTTGCTGAGAGGTAAGCAATGTTTATTGGCTGCAAGCCTTTGTGCTACAGCCTATGAACAACTGAAACTAGACGGAAGGCGAAGGAAAAGGGGCGGGGAGGAGGTTTGACTATTTCACTACTCAAATTCTAATTTCCTGGGAATTGTTAAGGGACGTTACCTGTGACAACCTCACTCCTTTTTGCTGAGAGGTAAGCAATGTTTATAGACATGAACTTGGGCAAACTTTGGGAGATGGTGAGGGACAGGGAGGCCTGGCGTGCTGCAGTCCATGGGGTTGCAAAGAGTCCGTCACGACTGGGCAACTGAACAATAACAAACACTGTTAGGGGGTGCGTGTGGTAACGATTTCCTGGTGGCTCAGACGGTAAAGTATCTGCCTGCAAGGCAGGAGACCCAGGTTCAATCCCTGGGTTGGCAAGATCCCCTGGAGAAGGAAAGGCAACCCACTCCAGTACTCTTGCCTAGAAAATTCCATGGATGGAGGAACCTGATGGGATATAGCCCATGGGATCACAAAGAGTTGGACACGACTGAGTGACTTCACCAGTGATAAGAACCCGCCTGTCAACGAAGGACACGGTAAGAAACGCATGCCCAATCCCTGGTTGGGGAAGATCCTCTGGAAGAGGGCATGCAACCCACCCCACTATTTTTGCCTGGAGAATCCCATGGACAGAGGAGCCTGGTGGCCTACAGTCCATAGGGTCCCAAAGAGTCAGATGCGACTGAGGCAACTTAGCCTACACAGATGCAGACACTGTTACTTCTCTTTCAGCAAAAGCAAAAATTGAATTCTATATGCTTAATATAGAACTCGGGAAATTACATCCAGAGAACTCTGCATGGAGACTTATTTTACAGAAGCAAAGCTGTTTGACTCATAACACTGTACGTATCAGACAATTTATACGAATGTGTCAAGGCTTGGTGTCAAATAAATAAAAACTCTTTCACCTATCTGCTGAATTCAGTTTAGCAACAGCAAATGTTCAGCTACCTATATGCATCATTTTTAATGGTATTCCTCTGAAGTGCCTCATGGTAATTCTCTAAATGTCTTTCCTACTGTTAACTGGAAAGTCATTATTTTATTTTAATTAGGAAGTTGTGGCTTGCACACTATCAGAGAAAATCTTTTCTACCTCGTATAAGGAGATTTTTAAATTAAAATTGTCCCAGTTTTAGTAATTTTAGCAATTTAGTAATTGCCTAATTAACAAATAGAGATTGAAAATGAAACTACATTTTGTTTCATTCCAGTAAGTTAGCTCAGTTAACTTTTCATTGTCTTCTGTGGAAGCTCTTCATTGTGAGGTTTCAGTAAAGGGAGAATTTGTATTTTCCTTGCTATTACTTAAAAACGGTTGGCATGACTATGGTTAGTTAAATGTGTTTAAATGTCAAGGGCACACATTGCCTTTTCTAAGGCACAAGGTTGGCTTTACGAAGCATTTATGTATGGTGTCCACAGTCTCTCTTCTCCAATGTTATTCCAACCTTTCCCTCTCTTATCCAACTTCCTCTGAGGTATTGTGTCCACATGGCTTTTTCCATCTTTCTCGTGTCTCCAGCTGCCTCAGAAAACCACTGACATAAAGAAAACATGATTAAGAAGCATTGGAATTGTTCCTTCCAATGGTCAATAGGTTTTAATCTGTATCCTGGATCATCATCTAATGTTAGAGGTCCCTAACTGATGGCTTCCTGCCATCACTGTCTTCCAGACGTTTGTGAAACATTTTGACCTAGTTGCTAACACTTAGGAGACATGTTGCTAACATTAAATAAGGAGACATTGTAAGAACTTTCAGATTGTTTGTAACTCTTGAGAGATTTGAATATCTAGCAATCCTAGGCCCACCCTCTTGGATGGCAGCAGCTGGGTGAGGATAGATATGTCAGATAAAATACGGGATGCTTGGTTAAATTAGAATTTAGGTAAACAACAAACAATGTGTGAACATAAGTCTATCCCATGGCAATAATTGGTGTACAGTTATATTAAATAAGTAGAGATGTATCTTTTTTATCTGAAATTCTAATTGAACTGAACATCTGTATTTTGTTTGCTAAATGTGACGCGCCTATCTGAGGATGAGGAGAGACTTCTCATCCTTAGGGCAGTTTGCAGCAGATCCACTGAGCCCACTTCGCTTCTTTATGACTTGAAAGGTTTTGTGGTTTTGCTGTTGTCTTATATAACTGAGTCTCAAATAGTATTTCAGTTCTTAATTCTACAAACTGAGTGTGATTATTTTAGCCAAAATTATCCTAGGAAAGTACCTTTCAGGTGTGAAGGTCCTTGTACCATGGACTCCTACCTGTCCTTTCAAAGGTCTCAGCAGTGGCCACTGGAGTGAGGACTGGGCCTCAGTCTATTGTCTATTCTGACCCCCTTTCAGCTTTTTCAATGGTCACCTTGCCAATAAAACAACAGTGAAGGGTCCTGGTTTTAGACCAGTGAGAAGGCTTTAAATCTTGGGGGTTTTCTTTTAAGCTAGTAATTATGCCTCTGTGATTAGATTCTAGGGCAGAAAAAATATTTATGGTATTTATACTTAAAATTACTAAAATGTGGAGCCAGTCATAATTCTTAAAATGGGAATATAGGAAGAGTGAAATAAATTATGCCACATCACTTCTGTGGGCTACTTTATCCCTATTAATTCCATTTGTGGAGTGCTTAGAATCCTATGGAAAATGCCAGAGCTGAATAATAGGAAATCCCTATGGGGAACTGTACATAGAGTATTATCATAATATGTACAGAACCATATGAAGAGAATAAAAGACAACTGGATAGAAATAAAATCAAAATGACATATGTTGATTGTGATTGCTGGAATTATGGAGCTTGTGTTTCTTTTTCTCTGTACTTTATTCCTCCTATTTTTTCTATAATGAATTTGTATTATATGTATTTCTACAACTACAGTATGAATTTCTAGGAATATTTTTTATACCTATATTAAGATTCTAAAATTGGATCTTTATGTCTCAGTTTTGACTATGGTCTTATTACAGCAGGTATCAGAAGCTACAGTGAATTATAAGGTGGACTGCCATGAAGGTTTTACAAAAAGTAGGTGGCCAGCATTTGTTATATAGTTCTTAGAAGTCCCTTACATACACTGTGGGTATAGAGAGTGGACAAAAGAGTTTAGGAAAGAGTATGTGGAGAGAGTATTTTGGAAAAATCCCATCCCCCTAATCCTGGGAAAGAGGTCAAGGATTTCTGCCTGCTACTTTAAACCTAGCAAGAAACTTCAATAAAACCATTAAGGAGTTGCATATACAGATGCTTCTTGTGGTCTGAGCGATGCAAAGAACTAACATCCAAGTCCCACGTGGGAATATCTAAAAGCAAAACTGGGCTGCTTTGCCCCTCAGTGGTAAGGGAAAGGAGAGGTGGCTGCATAAGTCACCTGCATTTTTACAGTTTGTCAGGATTAGAGGGATCAGGAATGTTTCCTGTGAATGGATGGGGCCACATGCGCCACAGAGGACCAGCATGAGAGGTATAAATCCTGCCTTGTAGGGCCTCCGAGAGAGGTAGACAAGCCTCAGGACAGAGAAACTATAGCCAAGGATTTCTTGTACCTGCAGGAGGAGAAAGCTACGAGTCAGAAAAGACTGCATGTCGAGGGCCCCAGTGGGAGAGTCCTCAAGAGGATTCATTAAAGAGCACTTTATACATTGTCTGAGTCCAGAGAGCACTTAACGCATTTCCAGTTTGTTACATTTCCAGTCAAGTTGGAACTTGCCAGTCACCCCCAACTCCCCTCTTTCTATTTTCCAGCTTTGGAAGGCTCAGAAACTAAAGACAGCAAAATAACATGGGGAAAGGAGTTTAGACAGAAAGACAATGGTTATCGTCTTCCCTGAGGGAGGTGGAGTAGCCTTGATTTTGATTCACATTGAAAAGAGTTGAGTGTTATATGGTAATGGGCATTTTAAATACAGGAGTAAGGCTGTTTCTGACTTGAAATGACTAAAGGTAGCAGTCACAGAAGATGGTCTGCTCATATTTCCTTGGTTTGTATTATTATCCTGCATAATGAACTGATAGCTTTCAAACAGAAGCACCTGCACCTCTTACCTAAAGCCTTTTTCTTATGTCACTAACTTTCTTTATATATGAGCTGGGCAGGCTACTATTCCAGAGAGTTAATATCTATCCCTCCATGAACAGCCCTCATTCAGTGACTGACTGATGGTAAATAATGGAAAACTAGCCCAGCTCACTGACATCAGACAGGATAACCTCAAGGTATGTGCTACCCTGTTACTCAGGGTATCCACTGGGCTTGAGCTCCAAGTGGCTTTTGCTGTTATCTGTTCCATATAGCATCCTTTTTGCTTTTCTATCCTTCTTATTTCATTTCCCCACCCTTCTGTCAGTGCTTCCTCGGGTCACCTTGCAAATAACTGCTTTCATTAAATTATGTTTCCAAGGATGCTTCTTGGGAAACCCAATCTATAATAGGTGGTACCAGAATTGGTCTTAGTGTCCAGCCCCTAAGGGTAGGGCTGTGGAATTGAAACACTAATGGCTATTCCAAGTAATCGCTGGAGTGATGATCACTCCTGACATGGTGTCACATCAAAATTACTAAAGCTTATTTACAGGAAACTGAGACTAAATACACGTATAAGATGCCCTCAATGATGTAGTATCTCAAGTACTTGACTGATATAGACATGATGGCAGTTATAATACTTGAAATATTGTTGGCTATTAGTTGCCATTGAAATGTTGAAAGATCAAATTGGAAGTCTCAGTTCACCTATCAACTCAAGGAGTAACGTAAGTTCCATGGCAGCATTTAAAAAGATACTTATTTCACATAGCCAGAGAATATATTATAAAAATCAGACACAGGCACTAATAGTGAGACAAGCAGAGTGATAAAGAAGGTTGAATTTGTATTAATGGAAAATTCAAGGGAATTAATGGAAATTTTCCTAAGTTTTGCTAAAATCAGAATTTCCTAAACGTAAAACAAAAGTTCTAAATGTGAAATAAAAATCCTGATAGATAATAGAAAAACCCTGAGTCCTGGGTCACTTGGTAATATTAAATCCCTAGATTATTCTGAATCCTATGAGCCAATGAGCCCCATCCCCCTTAATAGAGAATGGCTTCTAATGTTGAAATATCATGCAAACACTTCCCCTGAGGTTAAATTTTCACAAGATGATGCTTTCTTTCCCTTAATTATGTCCTTGAATCCTTCCATTGCCTCTAAACAAATAACTAGGGTCAAATCATATCAGGGAAGTATTGATTCACCAGAGAAGCAATTACTTGAAAGAAGTATTGTCCCTGATACAGAACAAGATTGTTTATTAAAAGCTGCAAATCTGGTTAATATATGCTGATAAGAACCAGGGGAACATATCTTAAAATAGATTTTAATAGTAATACAGAATATATTTTGGATATATAAATAAGTGAAATAAGTCAGATAGAGATAAATACCTTGTGATCTTTCTTGTATGTGGAATCTTAAAGAAACAAGCAGAAAACCAAGCTCATATATACAGAGAACAGATTGGTGGTTACAAGAGATGGGGAGGGGCAATGATGGGAGAAATGGGTAAACAGTTGGTTTTTTTTTTCAGTTTAAGTAGATTGAATATAAATAAATATAGACAGATGACTTGTAAATAGATAGATAATTTTAAAGTCTATTGAGATGAAGGCATCCTCCCATGGCTCAGGGTTCAAAAGAAGGATAATTGGAGCCTATTTCATTCTGTATCTGGAACTGCTCTCTGAAGTATGCAGACAATGATGACTTCTAGTAAGTGAGATAGTGCTGTGGACTGCTTTAGAGAATTATTGATCAAGTGGTCAAAAGTCTCAGAGAACAGGGTTATTATAATTGATTAATAGTGTCCAGAAAACACATAGCTGCCTCTGTGCTTTTGGAGATACAGCATGATTATTTCTTCCCATAAGCAACATGAACACATCAATAAAGGGAATGCATGCAGAGTTAGCAATTTACCAGTAGATTACTGTGGATCTGGGGCTTCCCAGGTGGCGCTAGTGGTAAAGAACCCACTTGCCAGTGCAGAAGGTTTCAGTCCCTCAGTTGTGAAGATTCCTGGAGGAAGGCATGGAAACCCACTCCAGTTTTCTTGCCTGGAGAATCCCATGGAGGAGCCTGGAGGACTGCAATCCATAGAGTCACAAAGAGCTGGACATGACGGAAGCAACTTAGTATGTATAGCACATATAGTATCTATATGCACTGTAGATCTGGGCCCCTGGTATCCGTGGGGTTGATAGGAATACCAAACACCAGAGATAAGGTGATAGCACTTAATAGTCAGAACCAAGATGAAATACAGTGTGGAGGAGCATGGACAGCGTGGAAATTGGAAAGCCTTGGCTGACTGGGATTTATGTATTTGGCTACTACATGCTAAATCGGAGATTATGATTGTGCTAAGTCTGAGACAGTTGAATGGCAATCAAGGATACTGATTGCCTCACAGAACCAGGAAAAGTCAAGAACAAAGCAAAGAAAGTTAAAGTCTTTCATTGCAATGGGAATTTATAATTCTTTCCTAAGATTTCACACTTGACCTAGTTCTCAAACCCAGAGGCCACAGAATGAAGGGAGACCAGACTCTATATCCTGTAGCATATCTTAGCAATTATACTAATCCTTCTGCAAGGGAATCTATGGCCATTTTCCAGAATAATGACTTGGCTTTGAAAAAAGGCAGTAGTCAAATTATTTGATGGTGGTTGGGGTGCAGGATCTAAGCTTATGTTTGATTCAGGGGACCGAAAATTCCACCTCCCCCTTCCTTTTAAATGAGGGCATATCTCCATGTCCAGTAATAATGAAGACTTGGTGAAAGCGCATTTCACAAAGATGTAAAAGGTTTATGGACCAAACCTTGGGTCATTCCCTTCATCTTTGAGTGCATAATTAGAATGATTATAGTTAGCAGCCAGCATAACATTTGTCCTGGGTCCATGAACTGTGAAAAGGAACCATCATGGTAAAGAAGTAAAAGTGGAAGCCACTGAAATTAACTCTACTTTGACTGTGACCAAGATGGTAAATCAAAAACAATGTTCAGTTTCAGTTGGAAAAGATTTGGCTCCATTTAGTGATATCCTCAAAGACATAAAGAATACAGGAGTTGTGGCACCTACCATACTTCCATTTAATTTACCAGCTCAGTTCCATTACAAACCAAATGTATCACAGAGGATGAGAGTGGAATACCGTAAATTAAACCAAAGGATTGTGGCTTTCCTGGTGGCTCAGAGGTTAAAGCGTCTGCCTCCAATGTGGGAGACCCGGGTTCGATTCCTGGGTTGGGAAGATCCCCTGGAGAAGGAAATGGCAATCCACTCCAGTATTCTTGCCTGGAGAATCCCATGGATGGAGAAGCCTAGTAGGTTACAGTCCGTGGGGTTGCAAAGAGTCGGACACGACTGAGCGACTTCACCACCACCACCAACCAAAGGGTTACTCCAGTTGCAGTTATTGTGGCTGCTATGACATCTCTACTAAAGTAGATCAGTATGGCCTCTGGAACATGGAAAGTGCCCACAGAGCTGGCAAACACTGCCCCCCCCCTGACAATTCCTATCAGGAAAAAAGATCAAAAGCAGTTTGGATTCATCTGGGTAGACAGCTGCATGCATTTTTAATATTGCCCCAAGACTATGTCATTTGCTCTGCTCTGTCATAGTACAGCCCAAAGGATGATAATAATCTGGGAGTTCCACAGGAATGTTTGTCCACTATTTTGACCACATTGTGTTAATCAGAAGGCTTCCCAGGTGTTGCAGTGGTAAAGTATTTGCCTGCTGAGTTAGGAGATGCAGGAGAGGTGGGTTTGATCTCTGTCTGGGTCAGGGAGATCCCCTGGAGGTGGAAAGGGAAACCTGCCCCAATATGCTTGCTGGGAAAATTCCATGGACAGAGGAGCCCGGCAGGCTATAGTCCATGGGGTCGCAGAGTCAGACATGACTGAGCGACTTAGCATGCACACACGTACGTGTTAATCAGGCCACAAAATAGGTCTTGAATTTGTCTTCCCTACTATTCCTCTCCTGGTTCACTCTTTGTATTGAAATACTGGCTGATCCCTCGAACTCACCTTTCCCTACTCCAGTAGTTCTCAATAGTGTCTCCCTGGGGGGACATTTGGCTTTGTTTAGAGACACTTTTGGTTGTCACGATGATGGGGTGCCACTGGCATCTAGTTGGTAGAGCACGGTGCTGATAAACGTCCTACAAAGGGCATAGTTCAGATCTTCAAGACAAAGAACAGGCCAGGCCAAAGCGTCGTAGTTCTAAATTTGGGCAGCTACGGCCTGCTCAGTCCGCTCTGATTACCATAATCAAGTATCAAGCACTGTGAACAGTGGGAGATTTTACCCCAACTTTCAAGCTAATTGGTCAATCTACTACAATTGTTTTAATACTTGGACAGGATTCCATACTCAAAAAAATGAAGATCATAACATCTGATCCCATCACTTTATGGCAAGCAGATGAGAAAACAATGGAAACAGTGACAGACTTTATTTTTTTGGGCTAAAAATCACTGCAGAAGGTGATTGAGGCCATGAAATTAGAAAGACACTTGCTCCTTGGAAGAAAAGCTATGGCAAACTTAGACAGCATATTATAAAGCAGAGACATTACTTTGTCAGCAAAGGTCCATCTAGTCAAAGCTATGGATTTTCCTGTACTCATGTATGGATGTGAGAGTTGGACCATAAAGAAAGCTGAACACCAAATAATTGAGGCTTTTGAACTGTGATGTTGGAAAAGACTCCTGAGAGTCCCTTTAACTTCAGAGAGATCAAATCAATCAATCATAAAGGAAATCACTCCTGAATATTCATTGGAAGGACTGATGTTGAAGTTGTAGCACCAATACTTTGACCAACTGATGCAAAGAACTGACTCATTGGAAAAGACCTTAATGCTGGGCAAGATTGAAGGCATGAGGAGAAGAGGATGACAGAGGATGAGATGGTTGGCTGTATTCACCAACTCAATGGACATGAGTCTGAGAATACTCCAGGACTTGGGGATGAACAGGGAAGCCTGGCGTGCTGCAGTCTATGGGATTACAAAGAGTTGGACATGACTGAGCGACTGAACTGAACTGAAGGAATTTATTCCCTATGGCCCATCAAATATAATAAGTATCAGCATACCTGCATTAATTCTTCTTACTTGCAACCCACTCCAATGTTCTTGCCTGGAGAATCCCAGGGACGGGGGAGCCTCATGGGCTGCCATCTATGGGGTCTCACAGAGTTGGACACGACTGAAGAGACTTAGCAGCAGCAGCAGTGGCTTTACCTCTCAGCTGAGAAACCGAGGAACCCAGAGGCTTTGGAGCAAGGAACATATGTTGCAGGAAGATGCAAACAGGTCATCCCCCTTGTCTTCTCAGGGATGTGAGCAACTGTAGTTATCTGTAGTCGTCTTGACTTACTTACTTTCTTTGACTAACTATAGAAATTGCTCAGTATCTGGAGTTGGTTGAGACTTAACAGAAGGATAGAATTAGCAGGACCATGAAATGATGCTCAGAGAATATAGTGACTTGTCTTTGTTTCACTGCTTTTACAGTGTAAAGTTCAGTCTACCTTTGTGACTTGACTTCTAACTGTCTTCATTTATTAACAGCAAAAATAAATTAAAAAAAACAAAAAGAAATGTTTACAGGCCCACTGTGGTACAGGTACTATTTGAATGCCAGGAATATACAGGGAATAAGGCCTATTCCTGATTCCAAGAATTTAAATATTCAGCTCCAGCTAGATATTATCAAAGTGAAACCTACTTTCATGTGTGTGTGTCTGTGTGTGTGTGTGTCAGGGAGGTGTGGGGGCTTGTTCATGTGCCTCAAATCCTGAGCTCTCTCCCTACTGTCACCATATATTTGCAAAGAAGATATGCCTATGGAGAAAAGACCAGCCTATGGATCCATCCTCTGCTAACCTTGTTCTCAAAGCATATCCCTGTATTCTGGGGCTTAAAGTACCTGTAGTAGATGCTTGGAGAGGCATTGAGGGCTTCTAGGTACCTTTTTGACTCCCTTTTTCTCACACTATGTCTGCTAATTTTTCTTTTGGTCCAGTAGAGACATGACTATTATAACAATATTTAAAGTATAGCTGTCACTGCTAAAGAGTGATGATGGAACAGGTAATGATGAGAGAGTTATTTTATCAAGACTTTTTTTTTTTTTTTGCTTTGGAGTTGATATGTTCATTGCTTGCAAAGAATTACAAAATGCCACATTAATTCCCTCTCCTAACTACTCCACTTGTTAATGCAAAATGCTATATAAGCCCTGTTGAATTTTTAAATTGCTTTTACATTTTAATTTTGAGTTTGACAAAGAGGAGAGTGAAAAAGTTGGCTTAAAGCTCAACATTCAAAAAACTAAGATCATAGCCTCTGGTCCCATCACTTCATGGCGAATAGATGGGAAACAGTAGAAACAGTGTCAGACTTTATTTTGGGGGGCTCCATAATAAAGTGATTGTAGCCATGAAACTAAAAGATGCTTACTTCTTGGAAGGAAAGTTATGACCAACCTAGACAGCATATCCAAAAGCAGAGATTACTTTGCCAACAAAGGTCCATCTAGTCAAGGCTATGGTTTTTTCAGTAGTCATGTATGAATGTGAGAGATGGACTGTGAAGAGGGTTGAGCGCCGAAGAATTGATGCTTTTGAATTGTGGTGTTGGAGAAGACTCTTGAGAGTCCCTTGGACTGCAAGGAAATCCAACCAGTCCATTCTAAAGGATATCAGTCCTGGGTGTTCATTGGAAAGACTGATACTAAAGCTGAAACTCCGATACTTTGGCCATCTCATGCAAAGAGTTGACTCATTGGAAAAGACCCTGATACTGGGAGGGATTGAGGGCAGGAGGAGAAGGGGATGACAGAGATTGAGATGGCTGGATGGCATCACCGACTCAATGGACATGAGTTTGAGTAAACTCTGGGAGTTAGTGATGGACAGGGAGGCCTGGCGTGCTGCGACTCATGGGGTCGCAAAGAGTCATACATGACTGAATGACTGAACTGAACTGAACTGAAGAAAAAACTGGAACCTGATAAGCTCTTAACAAATTAATATGTCTCAGTAGGTATGTGACATAGTCAAATGAACAAATACAATTGCATATAAATTGATGCAGATTGTCTTCCTTCTGATTTTGATATACTGTAATTGATACGAGAGTGCCAAGTTACTCTTTTCTTAGCAATTTTACTCTGTTAAAAAAGTCCACCTAAACTGATGTTAGTGAGTGATACCATATGGGGTAGGTTTATTCACATTTTAATTCAACCATGAAACAGCCAGATGTGCATTGTAATCCTTTCAGACCTACATCTCTTCTGTTCTTCAACCAGTGAGAGTGACATCGTTCAATGAAATGTGAGCTACCATGCATTCCAGGCCCAGATTTTGTCTCTTTTTTAAAGCTGTAGTATAGAACATGGCTTTTTAAAGTTCAATTTTTTTTAATGAAAAATTATAATAGAACTGTGTGCAAGTACATTTTCTTTTCAGAAGAACAGAACATTTGCCCTGCCCACAGTAAGATGAAACAGCAGCTACAATTGCTAGGACAAAATTTCATTGCACTGCTGTTTGATACAGATGTTCAATTTCCCTTTGAGAAGAATTTTCCTTATACAATATGGAAGATAAATTAGGTTAAGAGAGAGAGTGTAATTTTGGTGTAATTGCCAAAAATAGAAAGAAATAAGTTTTATTCCCATTACCAAAGCAAACTATTTCTGAAAACTTGGATCAAACATTTGGATATCCTTGGTTCAGGGGATCAAGTTGAATTTAAATGGTACTGCTATGGTTTTGAAGTAGCCAGATTAAACCATCTACTTAATTCTCATCACTATCTTCCATTCATGCAAGTAAAAAATCTGCTTGCCAACACTCCTTAAGGCTGTCATGGAAACATTATACCTATTTAAGTAACTCTGAGATATCTTCTCAATATACATAAATCCAACAAATTCTATGTTAATAAAACACCTCAGTCATGTTTTATTAGTCACTGAGTTGTATCCAAATCTTTGTGACCCCATGGACTGTAGCCCACCAGGCTCCTCTGTCCATGAAATTCTCCTGGCAAGAATATTGGAATGGGTTGCCATATCCTTCTCCAAGGGATCTTCTCACCCAGGGATCAAACCTGAGTCTTCTGCATTGCAGCCAGATTCTTTACTGTCTGAGCTATAAAGGAAACCTAATAAAACACCGACTACTTGTCGAAGTCTGGTTATTATATTTAATTCCTGTGAAGTCATGAATAATACCTCCTTTTTTCAAATCAGAAGACAGGTCAAGAGGTTAAGGCTATGTCTAAAGTCACATACAGCTTAAACATGCATATCTAATGTATGTCATATACTATATGCAACAAACATATAGCAGATCTGGGTCAAATCAGTTTTTATTATCTTTTGAAAATTTCAATTATAAAAAAATATATATGACATAACTTTACTATCTTAGCTGTTTTTAAGATTGCAGCTTTGTGGCGTTAAATGCATTCACACTGTTGTGCAGTCAGCACCACCATATATTTCCAGAACTTTTCCAAGGTAAGAGGTACTTCTTCTACCTTGTCTTTCTTATCTTGATCATTCATTTCTTCTTGATGTTACAACACTGAATCAGAATGGACATTGCTCTTGAGCTCATGAAGCTTCATTTTCCTGGGATTGATTCAGAATACTCAGTCATTATACAGGTATTGCTTTCCCTAGTTGTCAGAAATGTAACATGCTCTGTAAGACCACAGACATTCCAGTTTGATAGATAGATGTTAACCATGTACATGCTAAGTAGTTTCAGTCGTGTCAACTCTTTGCGACCCTATGGATGGTAGCCCGCCCAGCTCTCTGTCCCTGGTAAAGTCCAGGCAAGAATCCTGGAGTGGGTTGCCATTTCCTTCTCCAGAGGATCTTCCTGACGCAGGGTTTGAACCTGGGTCTCCTTCATTGCAGGCAGATTTGTTTACCATCTGAGCCACCAGGGCAGCCCTATCGATATTTCTTTAAAGAGGTGATTAAAGTCACATGAGGTCGTACTGGTCCCTGGTCCCACCACAGGACTAGTGTCATAAGAAAAAGAAGTGACACAGGAATGTGTATGCCAGGAGGAAAGGTCACATGCAGATGCAGTGAGAAAGTGCCTGTTAGCCAGGGAGGGCCCTCAGGAGAAAATAACCCTGGAAGTGTCTTGATTTTAGACTTCCAAGCTCCAGAACTATGAGAAGATAAATTATATTGTTTAAGCAAAAAAAAAAAAACAAAACTTCCAGCTATGCCTATTTTCCTGAAAGTCAAATCCCCTTATTTTATAATAGTCTCACAAAACCACTGTACATCTTCTTCCATCATAGGACTTATTGCAATGTAAAGTCTATAATTATTTGTGTAATTACTATATAACTAACATCTGGGCTACAGTCCATGTGGTTGCAAAGAGTTGGACACAACTGAGCAATTAGCACTTTGACTTTCAAAGACAAATCTATAAATATAGACACATTGAAGGCTATGGCTTCAACATGTGAGTTTGAGAGGACAACATTAGGTCCCTAACAGATGAAATGCTGGATGGAAACCCTTTGATCTATTTTAGTGGGGGCATGTTAAGATGCTGTGATTATGCATGGCCTCAGTGTTACAGCACTGATCAACATATCCCTTCTAAAGTATACTTCCTGTATTTAATCAGCCATGGGAAAACTCGCTGGTGTTTTCCTATCCTCCACTGTAACTTGGTTTTGGATGCTCTTCTTGACCCTTTTGGATTGTTTTTAATAGCTTCTGTGTCAGATTCTTTGGCTGCAACTTTAGAGCAGTGTAACCAAATAGAGGTTCATTTTTTTTTTAAAAGTCATATAACAAGAAAGCTGGAGATAAGATGATTGCTGATTTTATTAATTTTATGAATCTGTGTATTCATACCTCAATCATATCAAGTCGTAAAGTACTTCTATGCTAAAATTTCTGTTATTCTCTTGGACTTTCTCATATAAGGTCACAACATAATTGCCATTATGTCTCTTTTCCTAGCATGAAAGTAAAAGAGGTGTAAAACAGAGTGGCAACCATATCAGGAGAACAAAGGATTTTCCAGATAGCCTGAAAACCCCGTCTCATTGGCCGGTATTGCCACATGATTTGTCCTATTTTAACAGGAATCTAAGAAGCGGTATTTTTTAGCTCACCATTTTTATAATTAAGGAGTGCTAATAAGAAGGAAATTGGCATGGGTGCTGAGACAGCCAAACTAGAGTACCTCTCACAGTTTCCTAAATGGTGTTTTTTTTTTTTTTTTTCTGATTCTTTGTTCTTTTAACTTTCTAGACTTCCCAATACAATGTCAAGTCTTATCATATTAATCTTTGCCCAACATGACTTTGGCCATAACATTTCTCATTTATCAAAAGAAAAACTAATGCTTCTTAATCTGATATTCAAAGATCTTTAGGGCTTGGTCTTAAACTACTTGTTAAAATTTATCTCTAAATATTTTTATATGTAAATGTTCTACTCTCAAGCAATGTCTGACATGTTACTGACTTATGTCCTATGTTTTCCTAATTTAATTCTGTTTAAATTAATTCCATCTTTCCCCATTTATTACATTCATCATAGAAGTTCCATTTTAAATTCTGTCATACCCTCCTCTTCTCTCCCAGCAGTAATCATCCTAGCCTTTCTGTTCTTACGTATATTTACTTATTTGTCTTGTGTTGTCATTTCCTTCTCCAGAGGATCTTCCTAACCCAGAGATCGAACCCAGGTCTCCCACATTGCAGGCAGATTCTTGCCACCAGGGAAGCCCCCTTGTGTTTACAACTTGATTTTATTAATTATTTTATGCAGTCTACAGTTAGATTGAAGATCTGTGTAGGCAGGGTCTATGACTTTTGTCATATATATATATATATATGATATTATATCATATCATATTACATAGTAGAGGCAGAACATGCGTGGATTTGTGGGGTTAGACCATGTTGAAAAAATTTCAGAAAGGAAAACTACTTTTATTTAAAAATCTTTCCAGTAGTGCACCAGAGTTTAACTACCTCTACTGTCAAGAAATCTCCCTTAAGTTTTAACCAATTTCCTCCTTATGTGTCCCCAAATCAAGATAAACAGCTATATTAGGTTATTTTAATATTATTTTACAGTTATAAATGATTACCTTTCCAAGATCTGATAGATTGCATACAAAATCAGCATTTTACACTTATATTGAATTTTCTTCATCATATAGTCTTTTCTCCTTCATCATTTGCACATTTGATAACAAAATTGACTTATTACATGTAAAAGCTTTACAAGATAGGATTCACCTCATGACCTTTTCTATTGTGTTTTAATGGTTTGTATGGTATAAATTGATATGATTATGTTGGAAAATAGCAGAGACAAGCAAATTATATGATCCCATAATGTATACAGTGATCTGAGAGTTGAGAATACATTTTAAAATTTATTTATATTTTGGGGGATACCTCCCAAAGACTCCATTATGATGAATTGAATAACATTTCAGGGAAAATGTTTATAGTGTTTCAGAGTAACAGAAGAATTTACTACTAGAGATTTCTGACTAGATAAATTTAATTAGGCTAGCCCAGAGGCAAGCAGATGACTAAAAGAGCTGCTTGGCCATTCATTTGCTACTTGCCAGCTGAAATTTCAAATATAGCAACTTCTTTCTGAATCAATTACACGTATATGGAAAGAAATAAAATTGGACAAACAGAAACATTGTATCATTACAACATGATGAATTACATTATGCACAGTGGGAGTGGCATCAAACAGACATTTGATTTGTGAAAGGAGTTTTCTTAAAACAGGCATTTTCTAAAATGCTTTGCTTAATACTGATATGTTAACTTCTACTGAACAACAATATTTTCAGTATTATTTTGAAAAGATGGTATTTTCAATCCAAATATTTATAGCAGATCTAATCTAAATAACTTGTTGCTATTTATATTTTACTAGGATTGGTGATTAGTTTGCTTCATTGACATAAATTTTTGTGGCTTATATAGAAGTTGCAGGATGTAGCTCATAAAACTCAGAATAGGATATCTGGGTATGAATCTTACATCCATTGCTTGTCAGTGTGGGTTAATCTGTCTTTCTGAATCTTGGTTCACTTACTTATAATCACAGTATGGCTGTGAGCATTAAATCTAAAAAAATATCTGTTTATAAATAGAATAATACACGTAATAACTGATGATTAAGCAATCTTAGAACACTTTTTGTCTAGCAACTCCTGTTTCCAATCCATTTAGCATTTTCCTAATATCACCTTAGAGACCCACATGGCCCAGTTTTAGCATCATTAAAACAGAACAAAAATACCAGTATGTAAATAAGGTAATTGCTATGTGATACTAGTAAACTTGTATCTCTCAAATAACTCTAAGTTTTAATCAAATTTATCTCATAAAAGTAATTCTAGAAGTCATCCTTTTTTCCTCTCCATTTGTATTTACAACCTTCAGATTCTTATAAACCTCTTATTTTTTGAATCTTTCATCCTTCCTCTCCAAAAAGTTACCTGAATTTTAAGTCATGAAGATTGCTATATCTTGAATTTGTTCCTGCCTCTTTAGTCTTGTTTATTTCTATTCATTATTTTTAAAGTATAATTTCCATTTTCTTATCTTTTCACTGAACAGTATTTCTTACTTAAAGAAATACTTATTTCTTTAAGTAAGTCTTTATGGACTTATATCCTTACACTGGTTTTGGTGGAGGGCTAAAGACAGCACCCACAGATCTAAATTAGCGTGGATGGAGGTGTCCAGTTCTTCCTGACTTAGCAAGAATGAATCCTGACTATAATGTGATTGGCACAACTCCTGCAGTACTGTAGCTTCACCTACAGCTTGGGAAGCATATAGGCATTCAAAACACTTCTCCAGAAATGTGCTGATGGCTGCAGCCTCTCCTGTGCTCCAAGTGATGACTTCTCAATGGCCTTGTCCTTGGGCATGCTTTGGGCACAGCTGGTGCAGTGAATGGGCAGCACGTGGCCATGCCCCTTTTGGCAGGACCATGTTCCTTCTTTCCTCGGTCATCTTGGAAGTGAGAAGATTCTTTCCAATCATTCTTTAAGTCCCTGTATGAACTTTCAGAGAATGGACTGATAAAGGTACATTTTCTTGAGGGAGGAAGGTGAGTGAAGGCTGCAAAGAACAAAAGGAAAAATATAAGAATATTGACATTTCAATACATCTTTATCAGTCCTTTACTCAGGGGACTGAACGACAATACTTTTATTTATTTATTTAAATTTATTGTAATGGGAGGCTAATTAATTTACAATATTGTATTAGTTTTGCCATACAGCAACATGAATCCGCCACAAGTGTACACGTGTTCCCCATCCTGAACCCCCCTCCCATCTCCCTCACTGTACCATCCCTCTGGGTCATCCCAGTGCACCAGCCCCAAGCATCCTGTATCCTTCATCAAACCTGGACTGGTGATTCCTTTCTTTATGCAAGACAGCAAAAGAGACACAGATGTATAGAACAGTCCTTTGGACTCTGTGGGAGAGGGAGAGGGTGGGATGATTTAGGAGAATGGCATTGAAACATGTACAATACTTTTAAATTGTTTTAGACAACAAAGTTTCATCTTGAGTTATCAACTTTGTATTGAACTTAAAAACTGATTCTTCTTATGACTTTGAGTACAAAACTATTAATGACTCCTATTTCCTAGAAATTAAAAAAAAGGATTTTTCAAGATTTGTCAATTCATTGAGAAATCAGAGATACTCTTTTACAGATATTGCAATTTTCTTATTTTTCCTAACATTGTCTTTCATAAGTGTATCCTTTTCATATATATTCTAGTCATAAAAATCATAGAAAATGTTATTCTTATTTTATATTAGTTTGACATTTTGAAGTAATGATTCAGCAGTCAACAATCACTTACTGAACAATCACTCCAAATATATGTTAAGGACTGAATCATTTCCTAGGGATACAAGGAGAGAAGCCCTAGATAGAAGCCCTATTCTTTTAATGTGAGTAATAGTGAAATCCATTTTGTCCTATTCACTGCATAAAAGGGTATACTTTATGAGAATTATTATAATTCCTATGTGATCATAATGATGCATACCCAATTATATTGACTTGTGCCATACTCTGGGTGTTTCTTACGGGAAACATGAAATCAGAGGGTTTAAAAAAAAAACCCTCCAGAAAAAGGGGAAACTCTTATTTTGTCTTATTGTCATTGACAATTAAGATGTTGGGAAAGGGCGTAGTTATCAGAGAGAAACTTAGGGCTTGAGAAGGGTGTTGTAAAGGGCAATAATAATCCAAATTATTTTAGTGGCCTTTAGGACAGAGGGGGAAATGGCAACCCACTCCAATATTCTTGCCTAGAGAATCCCATGGACGGAGGAGCCTGGTGGGCTGCTGTCCATAGCGTCGGATAGAGTCAGACACGACTGAAGTGACCTAGCATGTGTGCACATGTTGGAGAAGAAAATGGCAACCCCCTTCAGTACTCTTGCCTGGAGGATCCAAGGGACAGAATAGCCTGGTGGGCTGCTGTCCATAGCGTCGCATAGAGTCAGACACGACTGAAGTGACTTAGCAGCAGCAGCAGCAGGACAGAGGGACCAAACTGCTGTTTTCTTGAAGGAAAAATGTATAGTTTTCTAGGCTGAAGAACAATTATACATGAATTGGGACTTATCTAAGAGAAAAGATGTGTTAAGAAATAAGAATATAGTTAAATGAAAGTTTTAATTATGAAAATATTAGTAATTAGGTTGAAGGGTTCATCATTCATTCATTGATTCAGCAGTATTTATTATCTACGTGTTCCATGTCAGATGCTAAAAATAAAGCAATACAGATATAGACCCCCCCACCCCCATTTCCCATCTGTGGGAACTCAGTCTAGGAATATTTTAAAAAAGTACATTTGTATTTTTTTTAAGTTAGTAGTGTCTACTAAAGTTCTGTAATAAGCAGGTACTTGTGAAATACTCAGTGAGTAAGACCTTAATGTCATTCATTAATTATTTACTTAAAAAAATAAGACACATTCCCTGACCATAAAACATATATTCAGTTCAGTTCAGTCTCTCGGTCGTGTCCATGCAATGCCATGTAAGCACACCAGGCCTCCCTGTCCATCACCAACTCCCTGAACCCACTCAAACTTATGTCCACTGAGTGGGTGATGTCATTCAACCATCTCATCCTCTGACAGCCCCTTCTCTTCCCACCTTCATCTTGCCCAGCATCAGGGTCTTTTCCAATGAGTCAGTTCTTCGCATCAGGTGGTCAAAGTGCTGGACCTTCAGCTTCAGCATTAGTCCTTCCAGTGAATAATAATTGACTAGCTTGATCTTCTTGCAATCCAAGGACTCTTCAAGAGTTTTCTCTAACACCACAGTTCAAAAGCATCAGTTCTTCAGTGCTCAGCTTCCTTTATGGTCTGGCTCTCACAGCCATACACGACTACTGGAAAAACCATAGCTTTGACTGGACAGACCTTTGTTGGCAAAGAAATGTCTGTGCTTTTTAATGTTCAGCTTATTCATAGCTCCCCCTCCCCCTACAAGGAGCAAGCATCTTTTAATTTCACAGCTGCAGTCATCATCTGCAGTGATTTTGGATCAAAAGAAAATAAAATCTGTCACTGTTTCCAACT
>SJYC01022445.1:0-12607 GCA_006408675.1 Madoqua kirkii | reverse complement strand
TGGCTTTCCTTTTCATTTCCTTCACAGCGTGTATTTCCTGGGTTGGACTATTTTTTTTCTTTTTAAATTTAATACAAACTTATAAATTTATCTTTCACAGATAAAACTTAACCCAAAGTCACATAAATGTTCTCTCGTTATTTTCAGCAAATTACTCTGTTTTGCATTTTGACCACAATTTAGTTTGAGTTAATTCAGTGTCTGGAAGGTGGTAAAGTCAATGTATCCACTAATCAGTTTTTTAAAATGTCATTTTATTGCTTGTCTTCATGTGGATGTTCAATTGTTCCAGCACCGTTTGTTGGAAAAAACTATCCTTTCTCCATAGGATTGTCCAAGCTTCTTTGTCAAAGATCAGTTGACAGCTCTCATGTGGGTCTCTGTTTGGTCTCTGTACATTGTTCCGTTGATTTGTTCGTCTGCTTTCACCGGTATCACGCTATTCCGATTACTGCAGCTTTGCAGGAAGCCAGAGTCAGGGAGTGTCTGTCCTGTGACTTTGTTCTTCTTCAGCGCTGCGTTCACTGTTCTGGGCCCTTGCCTTTCCATATAAACTTCAAAATAAATTTCTTGATATAAACATCTGTTTAGATTTGAATTCTAGTGATTTTACACGTAGACAGAGATGGAAGTCCTAATATTTGCATTGTGTGTGAGTGTGTGTTTCTTTTTAAATCTTTACTTATTTACAGTCATATTATTTGCCTGTATTCTTTGTATTGCCTCTTCAATTTCTCTAAATATTTTAGTTTCATTACCTTGTACTCTGTATCATATTATGTGTATATACATGTATATATATTTATATTTTTAACACCCTACTGAAGTGTCTATACTACTTACCGTTTCTGTTTACTCTCATGCATAACAGCTTGTTTTTTAGTGTGTTTTGTTATTGTGGATCATGAACTCATATTCACCAGGCTTTAATTGTAGAAAAAATAGCACAACTTAAGTGACTATATATCCCTTCAGGAATGTGTTTATATTTCATTATATATTTCATCTGAAAGAATGGAAGTGCCTAGTAGTGTTGCCAACCTAGATCACATATAGTTTGTTTTAAGATGCTTATTTTTTTATTTTTTGGGTGTGATTTTTCTGGACCACAAAATAAATACATGTTCAAATTTTAAACTCTTATGATGGAAGATCTATGGCTCCACATTTTTAAAAATTAATATATTAATTTTAATTGGAGACTAATTACTTTACAATAGTGTAGTGGTTTTTGCCATACATGTATATGTGTTCCCCAACCTGAATCCCCCTCCCACCTCCCTCCTCATCTCATCCCTCAAGGTCATCCCAGTGCACTGGCCCTGAGCACCCTGACTCATGCATTGAACCTTGATTGGCAATCTGTTTCACATATGGTAATATACATTTTCAATGCTATTCTCTCAAATCATCCCACCCTTGCCTTCTCCCACAGAATCCAAAAGTCTGTTCTTTACATCTGTGTCTCTTTTGCTGTCTTGCATACAGGGTTATCATTACCATCTTTCTAAATTCGATATATATGCGTTATTATACTGTTTTGGTATTTTTCTTTCTGGCTTACTTCACTCTGTATAATAGGCTCCAGTTTCATCCACCTCATTAGAACTGATTCAAATGTGTTCTTTTAAGTAGCTGACTAGTATTCCATTGTGTATATGTACCACAGCTTTCTTATCCATTCGTCTGCTGATGGACATCTAGGTTGCTTCCATGTCCTGGCTATTATAAACAGTGCTGCAATGAACACTGGGGTACATGTGTCTCCTTCAGTTCTGGTTTCCTCGGTGTATATGGTCAGCAGTGGGATTGCTGGGTCATATGGCAGTTCTATTTCCAGTTTTTTAAGGAATTTCCACACTGTTATCCAGAGTGACTGTACTAGTTTGCATTCCCACCAACAGTGTAAGAGGGTTCCCTTTTCTCCACACCCTCTCCAGCATTTATTGTTTGTAGACTTTGATAGCAGCCATTCTGACTGGCATGAGATGGTACCTCATTGTGGTTTTGATTTGTATTTCCCTGATGAGTGATGTTGAGCATCTTTTCATGTGTTTGTTAGCCATCTGTGTGTCTTCTTTGGAGAAATGTCTGTTTAGTTCTTTGGCCCGTTTTTTGATTGGGTCTTTTATTTTCCTGGAATTGTGGCTCAACATTCTTAGAGATTTTTTTTCATCTTTCAAATGTCAGTTTAAGAAGATTAATTTATTGTCTTTATTTGATAGCAGGATAGTTTCATTTCCAGTTGACACAGGTCAGGTTCCCTAGATGTGGAATTTGAAGTGGGGAAGCTTATTAACAAAATATACTGGTGGCAATCTCTCAGGAAAAGAAGACTTATCCTGCAGTTTGCTTCTTTATGGGCTCTTCTCCATGGGGTAGTGTCTCATGGAAAATTGCTCATACTCTGTACCTATTCTCAAAGTTCCATATGTATGCTCCTTCAGTGATCTTTCAATACTGTTCTTTTCAAGCTCCTGATCAATGATTTAAAGCTTTTGCCACTGCTCAAGGACCTGAGTATACTCTTGGCCACTTCTTTTTCTAAACAAAAAGAGATGACATGATTTATTATCTAAAAGCTAGCCCTGGAGGACGCTTACTGTGATCCTCTGGGGCCCTCCTGAATGGGGTAGTCCAGTTGTAGTCTAGTTTTGACTTACACCCACATAGCAAGCTGATCGTCTTTGAACGCAATTTGATGTCTGTCCTGCTCTGTCATTTCATCACAGGGAACACTTTAGGGTCATGCATGTGAGGTGATGGAGTGGCATCAGTGAAAGAGTGATAAGGAATAAGGAGAATTCTGGCTTTCAATTGAAAATATTTTTGCAACTTACTTGTGGTCTCTGGACATTCTGACTCACAATTTCAAATAAACTATATGTAACATGATAGACTGTTGCATAGCTTCTTCATTTCCTAATCTTGTGACTTGGTTAGTATCTTAGTCCATTCAGGTTGCTATAGCAGAATATTATAGTGTTTTGTAAACAACAAAGATTTATTTCTCACAGTTCTAAAGCCTAAGAGTCCATGATCAAGGTGCCAGCAGAGGGGAGGGGACCACTTCTAATTCAGAGAAAACCATCTTCCCACTGTGTCCTGGTATGGCGGAAGGGGCAAGCGCACTCTCTAAAATCTTCAAACTCTTACAACCTAATCATCTTCCAGAGGCCTGTCTCAAAATGTCAGTACTCTCACACCGGGGACTCCATTTCCAACATATGAAATTTAAGGGGACACCGGCATTTAGTCTGTAGCAGTGGGCTTGATAACATCTACTTCATAATAGGGCTTCTCAGGTGGTGCAATGGTGAGGGGGTACAGGCAGGTACTGCCTGCCAGTACAGGAGACACAAGTTTGATTCCTGGGTTTGGAAGACCCCATGGAGGAGGAAATGGCGATGGATTCCTATATTCTTGCCTAGAGAATTCCATGGACAGAGAAGCTCAGTCATGGGGTCACAAAGAGTCAGACATGACCGAGCAACTGAGTACACATGATGTACCAAGCCTTTTTCATACTTACTTCTCACGCTTTAGAGTGAGTGCATGCTTCTTATTAAGGAATTCAGAACCCTTACCATTTATTCTTTATCAGGATCAATTATTAATATCATCAATATAGTGGATTAATGTATTATCCACCAGATGGATCACATTAATTCATATGCCCAAGTAGTTCTTGTTCCTTCCCAGAATATTCTGATAGAAAGCAAGGTAATTAATAGCCTTCAGGTAAAGCCAGAAGTATAGACTGTTGTCTACTTCAGGTAAATGCAAAACAATTTTGATTTTTTCCTTTTAATAATGATCAAAAAGAAAATTCTCACCAGATCAATGTTTACATACCATGTAAACAGAAATGTGTTACTTTGCTGTAGATGAGATACTGCATCAAGAGAAGCAATTGTAGTTGGGGCTATCACTTGATTAAGTTTGCAGCAGGTTATTGTTACCCACCGTATAAAAATTCATTCAATTTTTACACTGACCAGACTAGTGAATTCAGTGAAGCTATGATGGTGGCATCATTTAAGTCTTTCAGGGTAGCATTAACCCCTGCCATTTCCCCAGGATGCATTATTAACTACTGTCTTAGCAGAGGGAAGGTATTTCAGGGGCTTTACTTGGCTCTTACCTTGTAAGTGAAGGTTTTGCCTTGTGAGAACTTTGTCCACATCTGTGTATATTCATTCCTAATGTATGTTTGGGAACTAGGAAAACCGTCCCTGGATGGGCCTGTGAACCCAGTGAACTCACTTGAGAGATGAGGCCCATGAGGAAATAAGCCATCATAGCAGAAAATCAAGAGAAACGAAGGAAACTGTAAAGACTCCCACCGAGGATCTAGGAGATACAGCGCAAGTTACAGACCTGAAAGTAACTAGCTTAGTCAAAAGAGCAGAAAAGGGAAACTGAGAATTTTATTACAGAACTAAAAGGTACAGAATGAGTACCTATTCTGAGATCTAAAAAATCAAATAGCTAAGGGAAATAATTGATATGGTTACTGGTAGGTTAAAAAGTGCTAGAATAAAGAACTGAAGCATAGAGAGAAAAACGAATGGAAAATCAAGAGGAGAAAGAGAGTAAGACTTTCAAAGAGGAGATGGAATATTTATGTAATTAGAGTCCTAGAAAGAAGAGAGAGAGAATAGGACAGCATCAATATTTGAGGGCATACTGGCTGAAAATTTTCCAAAAATGAACAAAGACGCTAAGTTACAAATTTAAGAAGACTTATTTATAGGATCAGAGCAACATACATACAAAAACACCTGTATCTTGGCACACTTCATAGTAGACCTAGGAAATAAAAGAAATAGTAGATATTAAGAGAAACCAGAGAAGTTAATAAGATTACTCTCAAAGAAACAAATTTCCCAACAATTGACTTCTCAAGGGGAACAATGGAAACAGAAGGCTCTGGGAAAATATACTCAGAGTTCTGAAAGAAAGTGACTCATCCAATGAAAAGCATCCTTCAAAATGGCAGCTTGGAGAGCATAGTATAGAAGCTTGCTAATAATAGCAATTATAAAAACTTGACAAAAAGCAATACCTAAGGGAAATATTTGCTGGGCTCTAAAGGAAAATAAAACAAGAAAGAGTTGCAGGGCTGTTGTAATCCTAGAAAGGATTGGAGCATATGAGGTGAGCCTCACAGTTATCGTGGATTTTCTCCTGCAAGCATTTTCTAGTTCTGGGAGCACTAGTGGGAAATGTTTAAACTTCTGATAGTATTCTGCTAGAATAGGAGACTGAGATTAGAGTTTCGAGACAGTGCTATGACTGGAAGTTGAGGGACAAAGCCCAGGAGAGTAAGGAACCAAAGAACATGCTTTTTCAAGCATTAGCATTTTGATGTGCTCTTCTTCCTTATTCCAATTCTTGAATTTTATGCCAAAATACATTTTCTAGAGTATGGAGCTTAAAGAACCTTCATTTTCTTCTTTTTTGCACTATGAAATAATTGCAACTTCTCATTTTATATATACTTGTACTCTGACATTTGGGGCCTGGAGGAGTGAGGAACCACCTCACCAGAGTAAACCACTTCCAAGAGCTAACAAACTGCCTGCCACCGTCGCTTTGGTATGCAGACCAATCAATTCCCAGTCAGTGGATAACAGTTCAGTTGCTCAGTTGTGTCTGACTTTTTGTGACCCCATGGACTGCAGTATGCCAGGCTTCCCTGTCCATCACTAACTCCCGGAGTTTACTGAAACTTATATCCATTGAGTCAATGATGCCATCCAACCATCTCATCCTCTGCCATCCCCTTCTCTTCTAGCCTTCAATCTTTCCCAGCATCAGGGTCTTTTCCAATGAGTCGGTTCTTCTCATCAGGTGGCCACAGTATTGGAGCTTCAGCTTCAGCATCAGTCCTTTCAATGAATATTCAGGACTGATTTCCTTTAGGATGGACTGGTTGGATCTCCTTGCAGTCCAAGGGACTCTCAAGAGTCTTTTCCAACACCGTAGCTCAAAAGCATCAATTCTTCAGTGCTCAGCTTTCTTTATAGTCCAACTCTCACATCCATACATGACCACTGGAAAAACCATAGCTTTGACTAGATGAATCTTTGTGACTCCCCATCAAAAAAAAAAAAAATATTGGAGCTTCAGCTTCAGCATCAGTCCTTTCAATGAATATTCAGGACTGATTTCCTTTAGGATGGACTGGTTGGATCTCCTTGCAGTCCAAGGGACTCTCAAGAGTCTTTTCCAACACCGTAGCTCAAAAGCATCAATTCTTCAGTGCTCAGCTTTCTTTATAGTCCAACTCTCACATCCATACATGACCACTGGAAAAACCATAGCTTTGACTAGATGAATCTTTGTGACTCCCCATCAAAAAAAAAAAAAATTAAGCCTCCTTTTATCAAACTTACACAGTCTGGGACTCTATCTTCTACAGGGCCGGGTAATGGGCACCTGGAGGCCACTGACGTTATTCCAACTATCCAATCATAATTTGTTCTGCTTGCTCACTTTGTTTTCGCCATTCCTCCCCGAGAATACTGGAAACCAAAGTAGAACCCCCACCCTCCGTTCTCATATCTGTCCGCCTGCTCATTTCAGTCAGATGTTTCTATGCCTCATGGGCCATGTCTCCTCTTTCTAGGGGGCTGCAAGTATAGTAAAAAAAAAAATTATCCTTCATAGCAATCATTTCTGTGTCTATGTGTCTTACTCTATCTGCTCATAACAAGTCCTTGGTACATTTCTAGAATACTCTGAATTTTAAGTGGTAATCTCCCCCCCCCCCAATAAACTGGGGACTCTGCTCTTGATCTGATGCAAGGGCCAGCTTAAAGACCTCTTCTACTTCAGTCAAAAATTAGTGGACCAAAAACGCACAGAATCGGCCTGCTACCAATGCTAGCTCTCTTCCTTCCAGCCAGTTTGAATGTTAGTCTGATGACATCATCTGTGATTGGGACCATTCAATTCTTCACATGCACACAAAGAATCTCATATTCTTCAATGCTGAGAATAATTTAGGCTAGCTATTCACTGAATAGGGCTTCCCTGAGAGCTCAGTTGATAAGGAATTCACCTGCAAGGCAGGAGATCCCAGTTGCATTCCTGGGTCAGGAAGATCCGCTGGAGAAGGGACAAGCTCCAATATTCTTAGGCTTCCCTTCTGGTTCAGCTGGTAAAGAATTCACTTGCAGTGTAGGAGGCCTGAGTTCAATCCCTGGGTTGGGAATGTTTGTAAAGTTTGATTCATACTTCTTTTCTATAAATAGCGCAAAAGAGAATCTTGGTAAAATCTGATCTGGGATTCTGAGAAAAAATTAAAACAAAAAAGGAGATTGCAATATATCTTGTGGAAACAAAAAAAATTGGCTAAAGATGCACTTGACAGGAATCTTATACCTAATTTTTTTCCTGCACTTTGAAAAAGCTAGTTTATTGACTTACCTCTGGGTAAATGAAACAATTAATTCAACCAAAAGGAGATTTATGGTCCCAGTGCTCACCTCCTTCTGTCCTCGCTCAAACTAGGAATGCTGCTTTCTTCTTTTGCTTTTATATTATTTTACCTTTGTGCACAAATGTTCCACTTATAGGCCTGGATAACAGATTTACTCTTATTATAACAACTCATGACAATATATGAGAAACACTTTGATCTAGATAGAGTGTTTGGAGATAAAGCTATAACATTTGCATTGTAGTGTAGGCCCTCATTTAATTAAGTGAATCTTAAAACAGTTTGAAAGTGTACACTTAAGAACCATAAGTTTATCCTTATTGCAAGTCAGCTTGTTCCAAATGTGTAATGGTGACTGGGGAAACCTCTTTACCATTACTAAAGTGCCTCTGTATTGCTAACTTGGACAACAGAACATTATTTAAAAAAAAAAAAAAAGAGATTATTTCATTTTATGGCTTGATAGATGCATCAGGTTGATGAAAAAGTAATTGTGGTTTTGGACCATGAATTTTAAATCATTATAACTAGGCTCAAACACATCTTTATTAATTAAAATAGGAATTATTACAATCAACAGCTTTTGCCAATAAGAAATAAGCTTTATTCCTGTAACATAAATATCCATGCTTTGGGATTCAACAAGCATCTTGGAAAACATTTTCAGCATCCTGCTGGTTGTGAAAGGGTTTTCTCTGCAAAAAACTGTTGAGATACTGAAATGGTAGTTGCCTGGCAAGAGGTTAGGGAATATGGCAGATGAGGCAAAACTTTGCAGCTCAATTTGTTCAACTTTTGAAGCATTGGTTGTGTGACGTGCAGCAGGGCCTTGTTGTGGAAAAGAATTGGGCCCATTCTGTTTACCAATGCTGGCTGCAGGCATTGCCATTTTTAGTCCATCTCATCGATTTGTTGAATATACTTCTCAGATGTAATGATTTTGCCAGGATTCAGAAAGTTGTAGTGGATCAGACCAGCAGCAGATCAATACAGTGACTATGATTTTTTTTTTTTTTTTTGGTGCAAATTTGACTTTGGGCTTCCCTGATGGCTCAGACAGTAAAGAACCCACCTGTAACACAGGAGACCCAGGTTTAATCCCTGGGTTGGGAAGATTCCTTGGAGGAGGGCATGCCAATCCACTCCAGTATTCTTGCCTGGAGAATTCCATGGACTGAGGAGCCTGGCGGGCTATAGTAATAGGGTCACAAAGAGTCAGATAGGACTCAGCAACTAATACTTTCATTTTTTTTTTGAACTTGAATAAAAAGTTTACTCAAATTTGCTTTTTGTTTAACTTCAATTCTATAGTCTAAAATAAATATAGAATAAACAGCAAGTAATAATTCATTGGCAAAAAAATGAGAAATGTGCATTAAAATGATGTATAAGATAATCACATTTATTTTAAAATGTGTTCCAATATCAAATGGCAAAATTCAACAATGCAAATCAATAATTACTTTTGTACCAACATAATATATTTTGAAAATATTTTGTGTTACTTAAATATATTTCTTTTCATTGTTTGACCATTCTTTGTCTGAGTTTTTGAGACTTTGTAGGATAAACATTTATTCATACTTTACATTTGAAAATGAGTGTGCAATTAATGCAAATAATAGTTATACCTAAGACACACTGAGCCTTATTTGTCTGGCACTGGAGAAGGCAATGGCACCTCACACCAGTACTCTTGCCTGGAAAATCTCATGGATGGAGGAGACTGGTGGGCTGCAGTCCATGGGGTCACTAAGAGTCGGACACGACTGAGTAACTTCTCTTTCATTTTTCACTTTCATGCATTGGAAAAAGAAATGGCAACCCACTCCAGTGTTCTTGCCTGGAGAATCCCGTGGACAGAGGGACATGTGGGCTGCAGCCTATGGGGTTGCAAAGGGCTGGACATGACTAAACAACTAACGAACGCACATTTATCCTTCCCAGAGTCACACAGACTATTTTCACTGCCCTAAAATTCCCCTCTGCTCTGCCTACTCACCCCTCTACTACCCTCCGTAACCTCTTGACACCACTAATATTTTTACATCTCCATAGTCTTGCCTTTTCCAGAATTTCGTATAGTTGGAATCATGCAGTATGTAGCTTTTAAAAATTATCTTCTTTCACTTAGTAATATGCACTTAAGTATTCTCCATGTCTTTTTGGGGTTTGAGGGCTCATTTCTTGTTAGTGCTGAATAATGTTCTGTTGTGTGAATGTGCCACTTTTTTTGTTTTTAATCCATTCACCTACTGAAGGACATCTTGGTTGTTTCCAAGTTCTGGAAGTTATGAATAAAGCCACTATAATAATCTATGTATTCAGGTTTCTGTGTGAAGACAATTTTTCAAATCCGAAAGAACACAAAGCACATAACTGCTGGATTGTATAGTTAGAGTGTGTTTAGCTTTGTAAAAAAAACACCAAAGTGTCTTCCATAGTGGCTGTACCATACATCCTCTCCAGCAGTGAATATGTGTTCCTGTTGTTCCGTATTCTCACCAGCACTTGGTGTTGTCAGTGTCTCAGATTATGGCCATTCTAATAGATGTGTACTGGTATCTTATTTTTTAAATTTGCATAATTCCCTGCTGACATACAATGTGTACAGCATCTTTTTCTAGATTTATTTGCCGTCTTTATATCTTCTTTGATAAGATATCTGTTAAGGTCTCTGGCCATTTTTTTTTATCTTGGATTATTTATTGTTGTTGGTTTTGAAAGTTTTCTTGTATATTTTGAATAACATTTCTTTATTATACATGTCTTATGCAAATATTTTCTCCCATTCTGTGGCTTTTATTCTCATCTATTGCACAGTATTTAATTTCAATGAAGTCCAGGTTAACAATAATTCCTTTCACAAATTGTCTTTGATGTATCTAAAAGTCACCAACCAGATCAAAGGTGAGCTAAGTTTCCCCCTATATTATCTTCTAGGGGGGTTATAGTTTTGTATTTTACATTTAGTCTGTGATCCATTGTGAATTAATTTTTGTGAAGGGTATCAGGTCTGCATCCAGATTCAGTTATTTGGATGTGGATGTCCCCGTAAAATTGAAAGCAGTAGGAGGGCAGTTTCTTGCCTACCTTCACTCAATGTTGTATGTCCAGTAACAGTGCAAAGACTGGGACATAGCTGACGATCAATACACGTGGGTTTAAAGAGTGAATCTAAACAGATGAATATGGTACCATATGAATAAATGGTAATAGACACATAACTAAAGTGTGTGGAGTAATGCTTGGCAGGACCAAATCTGGATAAGTCTCTGTTTAAGACTCAGTTGCATGTTTCAGGGTTTTAGGATCTCAGCAGAAAACACTTAGACAGTTTACTTCCTTGCCAGTCTTAACATTTGGGCCAGTCTTAAAGAAACCAACAAGGGTCTTGCAGGTTGACCCTGAGGCCTACAGGAGAGGGGATGGGATAATTGACCCCAGGGAAGCTAGATGCAGCGTGAAGAGGGCCAGCTCACAGGTGATGAGGCCTTCCTTCATTATAGGAACTCATTCGGCTGATGACAAAATTGCAGGGAGGGACCTGAGAGAAGAAACAGCTTGTACTTGCTCTATGTATTAGTGTCCTGTTGCTATACAAGTCTTCACAGTCTTAGTGGATTGCAATAACATAAATTTATTATCTTACAGTCTTGTAGGTCAGAAATCCTGCATAGGTCTTACTGGGCTAAAATCAAGGTGTTAGCAAGGCTGTGTTCCTCTTGAAGAATTCAGGGGTCAATCTGTTTCCTTGCATTTTCAGCTTCTAGAGGGTACTAGGCTTCCTTGGCTCTTGGCCCTTTCCCATATCCTTAAAGCCAGTAGGCTAGCATCTTCCATCTCTCTCTGACTTCCAGACCTCTCCTCTGTCCTTGCATTGCCTTCCTTCTCTCTCTAGCCCTCCTGTCTCTCTCTTATAAAGGACCTTCTGATTACACTGAGCCCACCAGGTTCAATCCCTGGGTCAGGAAGATCCCCTGGAGAAGGAAACGGCACCCCACTCGTGTTCTTGCCTGAGGAATTCCATGGACAGAGGATCCTGGCAGCTACAGTCCATAGGGTTGCAAAAAGTTGGACATGACTGAGAGACCAACACTTTCCCTCTCCCTGGGGTAGTACAGACACATTCCCCAATCTCAAAATTCTACCCATACAAATATCCTCTTTCCATATGAGGTAATATATTCACAGGCTCTGAGGATTGAGATGAGGATATCTTTGAGGGGCTGTTATTCAGCCTACCTCACTCTCTTCCTTAACCTCTGTTCTCCTCCTAGTGTCTTCTGTTGGCTCAACTCAAGCGGAAGCTAGAGGGTAAAGGAATCCATTAGTCTAGTCTTTATAGATTTGCTTCCCAGGGTACCGTGCTTGATGAATTTGGAAGTATCATAAAATATATGCCGAGATGATCATATGTAGTCATTCACATCACTACTAGCTGTCATTTGGTTCTACTCAGTATTTTTTACAATCAGAATAGGATCTGCCATTTATTACATTGATTCCCTTAATAATATGTGCGATGTCTACACTGTATACTTTTTAAAATTTAAACATAATAAACATGAAGTAATTATATAGAAATGTTAATATTTGATTTGATATATTTTGGTTCTATTCTTCTAAGATAAAAAAATCTCCTATCCAGAAAAATAAGGGGAAAAGTCAGGTCATTACAGTCTCATGACTTCAAATGTTCCAAAATACACAATCATTTAAATAATTGGAACAAATTATGATTGCTATATATTTGATGTTGTGGACAGAGATTTTCGTTCTACCCATCCAAAGATAATAGTAATCTTGTCAGAGAATTATTGTTAATTTAATTAAGTATGTTCATATTTATGTGGAAAAATCTTAGGCCAGGTTTAGATTAATATCTTTAAATATTTAAGGCATATAAACCCAGTAACTCTATAAAAGTCACAATTTAAAACCAATGGAAAGATCATGTTAAGGGATAGTTTAGAAAAGAATATTTAGAAAAGCATAAAAGAGTGGAAGAATTTTTAAATTTGAGATTGAAGAGTAAAAGACTCATCTTGGAACTAAAGCAATAATTAATTAGCCAAAATGGTACTTGTACACAGGTATGTACTGACGAAGTGGGTGTTGGATTATTTAACTCCTTTTGCGATCTGTCTTCTCTGT
>SJYC01022444.1:0-34556 GCA_006408675.1 Madoqua kirkii | reverse complement strand
TTGTGGACAGAGATTTTCGTTCTACCCATCCAAAGATAATAGTAATCTTGTCAGAGAATTATTGTTAATTTAATTAAGTATGTTCATATTTATGTGGAAAAATCTTAGGCCAGGTTTAGATTAATATCTTTAAATATTTAAGGCATATAAACCCAGTAACTCTATAAAAGTCACAATTTAAAACCAATGGAAAGATCATGTTAAGGGATAGTTTAGAAAAGAATATTTAGAAAAGCATAAAAGAGTGGAAGAATTTTTAAATTTGAGATTGAAGAGTAAAAGACTCATCTTGGAACTAAAGCAATAATTAATTAGCCAAAATGGTACTTGTACACAGGTATGTACTGACGAAGTGGGTGTTGGATTATTTAACTCCTTTTGCGATCTGTCTTCTCTGTTATAAGAGACTAGTGGTAATAGCTGTTATCTTATGAAGTATGGCTCAAGAGTTTAAAGATGTTTGTGAAGTGTGTTATTGTAGTTATGAATCTTCCCAGTTATTACCAATCTCTCTTCCTTTTCTGGCGTTAAAGGAAAATGACTCAGTTAACCTAACCTAAATGATGTAACACATTGGTGAAGATTTATTATTAAGGGCAGCTATTCTTGAATGTTTTTTTCTCTGGTGCTCCTCCTTTTTAGGAGCACATTTCTCTAGCATATGAGGGTATTTCACACAAATTATTTCTTCTTTGTGGAACTTGACAGATTTTGGCCTTAAGTATTGAAACATTTAAACATCTGAATCTCTAAGTAGGCTTGCTGGTATAATCAGGAATTGGTTTTCTTTATCAACATTTCTATAAGTCACACATAAACCTCATAATAAACTATACCTAGGAATTACTAAGATACACTTTGCTTCCAGAGATCTAGTTAGTCTTTCAGCTCTCTTTCCTTACTCTAATCTTTCCTCTGATGTCTAGGTCTTGACAGATAATTAAGGCTTTCTTTTGCTTTTAGGGTTTGGCAAAATTATTTACATCTCAGGAAAACTGCAGTGTTCTTTTCTTCTAATTTTTTCTAAATATTTTGTACATTTTTCTAAATGTTATACCATTTATCTCATTCTGTTATATTTCAAGGTGATAAGGGGGAAACAACATTATTACTACTTGTGTGTTAATTGAAAATCTCTATATTTAAAAGTACACTTGTACAAAATGGAAAGTGGATCTGGTATTACTTTATATTAAACAAATGTTCATGATTATTATAACCATTTCAAGATGAAGGCAGTAATAATTTATTTTTCTTCATTTTCATTTAGTCATTTGAAAAATCTTATCAAACAGGCACCATCTACTTCCATTATAGTATGGAGTCCTCTCTTTGCGGGGGATAGATATGTTTAATACATGCTTTTGTTTCTACATTACAATTGAACTGTGCATGCTATGAATTTTTTATGCTCAAACCTGGGATAGGTTTAAGGTGAATTCAGTAATCAATGCTGCTGCTGCAGCTGCTAAGTCGCTTCAGTCGTGTCTGACTCTGTGCGACCCCATAGCCGGCAGCCCACCAGGCTCCCCCATCCCTGGGATTCTTTAGGCAAGAACACTGGAGTGGGCTGCCATTTCCTTCTCCAATGCATGAAAGTGAAAAGTGAAAGTGAACTTCGCTCAGTCATGTCTGACTGTTAGTGACCTCATGGATTTTGTACAGTTGACGAACTGTAAAATCTGATTCAAAGAAGATGACAATTTTTTACCTCAGAAAAGATAAATAGATAATTTAAAGTTCAGTTGAAGGTTCAGTGACACAGAAAACTATAGTGTATTTAGTGCAGGACACAGGAAAAGGAGTCAGCAAAGAAAGATCAATGAAGGAGGCCTCTGGCATTTCTAAAAGTAATTAAGGCTGAGTGAGAAGGAAATGGTGATGACCTTGAGAAGGTATCACTTGTTAAAGGAACTGAAGTAGGTTGGCATAGGGGACACTGAGGATTTGAGAAGAAGAAAAGACTGGCTCCCAAGGAGACCATGGGCCACGTAAGGTAGGTCTTGTATATTAAGCCAAAGTCTCTGAGAGGATGTATGACTGTGCCTTAGTCTCCTTATATGAAAAATGTGGATAATAATGCTGGCTACCTCATATGGTACTTGTGAGAACAGAATGATATTATATATCCCTCCTATAAAACAGTGCCTGCCATAGTAAGTACTGCTTAGATGCCAAGTTAGCTATTGAAGAATTTAAAGCAGGAAAAGGTCATCATATATAAAACCTCATCCAGAACAGATGTCTTTGTTTATGATATGCTTCTTATTTCCTTTATCGTTATAAATTTTTCTGGTTTTCTTGAAATAACATGGTAAACTAAGTGAAGAGTTGCTTAATTACCAGAAAATTCATTAAAATGCCTTAATTGAAAGTTAATTTTCAGAGCATTTAATTAATATCACTCCACTTTTCCCTTTTAAGGATAATTTGTCATGTTTTTCCACAGTCTATATTTGGATAGCTACCATAAACACAGCTTGATCAGCTCAATATTCAGCATAAATCTAACAGAAACCAGAGGTTCTCTTGCTATATGTTTCCTGAAAAGAACAGTTCATGCCAAGTTTCTGTGGCAAAGGTCAGTACTTAATAGATATTGTGGTATACTTAATAACCCTATGAAATCCTGGATGTTAAACCACAACTTGGAATCATAGCTCTATTTTTTCAGATGTGCTCTTTTGCACATAGCTTTAGGTGTAGAAACAGATTTCCTGGACATTTCCCATTCTTTTCTTTAAAGAGTCTTTAATATAAGAAAAAATTATGCTTTTGAGTTATTTCCACCCGTGCTGCTCTTGTTTCTTTCATTTACACGCTCTTTCAAGGTAAAATTAGAAGATCAGTAATTGCAAAGAAGTATCTTATTGAATAAAACAACACAGCTGTTGAGACATGAAAGTACACAATTGTCAGTGCTATTCAAAAGTATGTGGGAATAAAGATAATGGCAGCCTGGTTTAAGACACTGCAAAGCCTTCCCTTTCCTTCCCTTCTCTTCCCTTTGCTTCCATTCCCTTTGCTTCCCTGTTTCTCACTATATAAGGAATCATCCCTTTAGACAGAACTCCGGTTATTTACTTTAATTAAGATTTTCATGTTATCCAAATCATTTTCCATTTAAAATTATGAGTAATTAAATATATAAATAAAACATATCAAACATTCCACTTAAAGAAGAAACATTTGGAACTTTAATATAGCATGTCTGCCCATAAATTTGGTGGTGTTTATTGAATGAGTATATGTTTATGTATAAGCTAATTAGGTAATTAACATGATTTTTATGATTGTAAAGATGTTCTATCTTACTCCATTTGTTTCCCTGTTACACTTAAGTGAAAAAAAGAAAGAGCAGTCTTTACTCATGAGATTGGAATTTCAACTGAGCCTGTATAGAGTACGGCTGCATGAGTTGCTTCAGTCATGTCTGACTCTGTGATCCTGTGGACTCTAGCCCTCCAGGCTCTCTGTCCATGAAATTCTCTACGAATACTGGAGTGGGTTTCCATGCTCTTCTCATAGAATATGACTAGTACAGTGTAATTGCTAGAGGTGATGTGATGATTTATTTTTGATTATATATATATATATATATATATACACACACACACATAGATAGATTGCATTTGAATCACATCTACATGAAATCTGATTACAGCTTTAGAATTAAAAGCAGAAATGGCCCAGTCCACATGGGGTTTTAATAATCTTAAACCATGAAACTGAAAAGAGCCTGGGAGATATTCTAGCCCTACCCTGAACAGATGACAAAACTAATGTTACAGAGTCAAAGTTCCTACTGCTCACTGCATGACAGGCAAATAAGTTGAGAGATGAAATATTGGAGCAAAGAATAGTAACTTTATTTGGATAACCAGCAAACCAAGAAGATAGTGGACTAGTATCCCAAATAACTATCTTACTCAAGAGGCAGTGTGGCCCACTGTTGCAAACTTTTTGGTGCCAGAATCATTTGTTCTTGCAGCTGTCCACAAAAGTTCTGGTCACAACGTTCCTATAAACCTCTAACAAGAAAAGTGCTATTCTCTGTTCCACAGATTTTCATATCTATATGAATGAAAAGTGTTGTACCTTTAAAGGTTGAATCTGAGAGTCAAAGCCTTGAGAATGGGCTATTGTGTATATTTCAGGCTATAGGCAACTTTTTTTTTTTTTTTTTACAGAAGTACAGAGCCAGAATGACCATAGGCACAAAGGTTAGCGCTAGTGAAATAGATCCAGTATGGAGTTGGGGTTGTCCTTCTCTGTTACACTGAAAGCCAGTAAGGTTAGATTGATCGCCACTGTTGTTGGAATGGGGCGGCCATGCTTTAGATGGAAGAAAGGAGTATTCCCAGACTTCTGCTGAGTCCAGCTGGTCTTTCCTCATTTCTTCTTGATAGTCATTACTTTCAAATTTAAAAAAATATTCATAAAAGTAATATGCACATTTCCATAAGAGAGTGAATAGTTTCTTTTTCACTCTGCCAGTCCCAATAGCCTATCTTGAAGAACTTCAGGTTTAAAGGAAAGGGTCAAAAAATTCAAGCACTGTCCCTCTGCCCAGCTAATCATCCTCCAATCAATTTATACCTATAATTTTATAATACACACTCTCATTTGTTAGGACTCCAAGCCATAGTAATAATGTTGGGCACTTCCCCCCCGCTGTTTTTTTTTTCTTAGACTATTTTTTTCTTTTTCATTTTCCTAGTTAACTTCTTTTAAACTTAATCAAACTTCCTTTGATTAAAGGAATAACAAATTTGTATTGTCACCCTCCCAAAGTCACAAACATATTTGAAATAACCAATGTATTAATAAGAGCCAGAAAATGCATTCATTCTTCTGGAGCTGGAGAATGGAACTTGTTTAGGAGGGCAGCTTTTATGTCAGGCTCTTGAGGCGCTCACAGTTCAAAGTCAGCTGCCTGAGAATTCCTGTACCCTGTAGGACATGCCTCCCCCAGTGTCTCTCTCTGTCATTGGTTGGGTGCCTGAGGATAGTGGTGGTGGTGTGACCTTTGTGTGTGTATCCTGCTGGTTCACGGTGCAGCAGCTGTGGATGTCAATCAGTGACTCTCCCTGTGGCAGAAGATCCAGGTGCTGTATTTCCATCAAATATAACACACACACTCCCATCAAATGTGGAATTTGTTTCTCTTCTGCATCAAAATGTGCTGGGGCTGCTTTAGCTGATAGAATGCAGCATAAGTGATTGTGTGTAACTTCTGTGGCTGAGCCGTAGGCCTGCAGTGTGCTCCTTCACTGCTAACAATGTCTTTTGGAAATGAAAGGTCACATAAGAAGTCTGAATGCACTGAGATGACCGTGAGGCTGTTTTATCCACAAAAAGAAAAAAGTCCACATGGAAGAGCACAGTGGTGCCAAACGTGTGAATTGACTTTTTGGATCTTCTTTCTCAGCCCAGACAGCAGAAATGCAGTTGAGAGACTGACTCCAGCCAATACTGCATAAAGCAGAAGAATCACCTGAGAAATCTCTACTCAAATCCTCATCCAAAGAATTATGAAAAACTAAAATGGTTGTGATTTTAAATCAGTAGATCACTATATCTGTAGCTTCCCCTCCACACTCAATTACTAGGCCATGTGGACTAGTCACAGTGGACTCAAAGAGCAGCAGCTGGGGCTGTCAATTAATCACACTGAAACAAGCAATCAACTGTAACAAAATCGGTGTCTTTTGCACTAACAAAACCTTACAAATGATTGTTTGGCTTAATGATCAAATACAGATGAAGGCCTGCAAAATGGGCAAGAGCCTATTGTGGAGAACAGAAAGGCAATGAGGAAATTGTTCTTGGAGGCTGAAAAAAATTCAGCTTGTTTCAGCTGTTGGTGGAATGTTAGACAAAACTGCACCTGTGTTATCACAGAAAACAGAAATGTATCTAACTCATGGATCCAGCTGTGGTTGTTTGCAAGCAGAATATTGAAAATGCTAACTGACTTCACTTAAGTACATATTTTTAAGCAAGTTGAGAGAAATTAACAAAAAAGAGCCATTTCATTTTCAAGCAGAATTAAGAACTATTTCTAATTTAGGACTTGCCAGGGTAAATAATAAAATTGGTTCTCATTGTCAGCTTCTTGAACTGTACAAAGTACAAAGTCTCCAGGGCTCTCTGGATATAGAGCCAAGATCAAACCTAGGTGCTTGCCTGTAAAATGTGACCTCAAATTCAAGTCAAGGATGTTCATTCCTGGAAGACCCTTTGTTAGGACCTCAGGAAATTTAACATGGTAGCATTTTGATCTCTCAGTTTGACAAAAGAGCTTCTAAGAATCTTAAGTAATTTGTTCCATGACACTCTGATTCACAACACTAGAGGGACATGGTCTTGGAGATATTTGTAGATGTAGCCTTTGTCTACTGGAGTGCATTATAAATTTTTGTGTTTTTTACATTGTTGTTATTTCAGTTTTATTGAGATATAATTGACATAGAGTACTATCTAAGTTTATGGTGTACAACATAATTATTTGATTTACATACATCATGAAATGATTACCACAGGTTTAATGAACATCCATCATCTCATGTAGGTAAAACAGTAAAGAAATAGAAAAAAATGTTGCCTTATGATGAGAACTCGGGATTTACTCTCTTAATAGCTTTCATTTGTAACATACAGCAGTGCTAATTATCTTTATCATGTCATGTATTACATTCTTAGTACTTATTTATATTATAATTGGAATAACTTGAAGCTTATACATTTTGACTACTTTTATCAAATCCACCCCACCCCCTAACACCTGGCTCCAGTAGCCACAAATCTAATCTCTTTTTTATTAATTTGCTTACTTGTTTTTGAGTATAATTTACCTTTAAAATATGTTAATTTGTGGTACACAGCAAAATAATTCAGTATTCCTCTACATTTCAAAATGATCACTGTGCTAAGTCTAATTGTCATCTGTCACCATACAAAAATATAATTATTGACTACATTCTCCACACTTTATGTTTCATATCTGTGACTCTTTTATTTTGTAACTGAAGGTTTATACCTCTTAATCTCCCTCACCTATTTCTTGTCACACCTCATCTAGCAACCACTAGTTTATTTTCTGTGAGCATGACTTTGTTTCTCTTTGGTTATATTTGTTCATTTTGTTTTTTAGATTCTACATATAAGTGAAATCATATAGTACTTGTCTTTCTGATCTATTTCACTTAGCATAATACCCTCTATGTCCAATCATGTTGGTGCACATGACAATTTTTCAGAAATTGTTTATGACAGAGGAATGCCCACTATCACCACTTTTATTCAACATAATAGTGGAAGCTCTGGCCATAGCATCAGACAAGATAAAATAACAGGAATTCAATTGGGGAGGAAGTAGTAAATTGCCATTGTTTATGGGAGATATGATTCTATACATAGAAAACCTAAAGACACCATGAAAAAACTACTAGAATTCATCAATGAATTTGGTAAACTTGCAAGATTAAAAACTAATATGTAAAAACATGTTATGTTTCTGCTGCTGCTAAGTCACTTAGTTCATGTCTGACTCTATGCAACTCTATAGATGGCAGCCCACCAGTCTCCCCCGTCCCTGGGATTCTCCAGGCAAGAACACTGGAGTGGGTTGCCCTTTCCTTCTCCAATGCATGAAAGTGAAAAGTGAAAGTGAATTTGCTCAGCCGTGTCCGACTCTTCGTAACCCCATGGATTCAGCCCACCAGGCTCCTCCATCCATGGGATTTTCCAGGCAAGAGTACTGGAGTGGGGTGCCATTGCCTTCTCCAATGCATGAAAGTGAAAAGTGAAAGTGAAGACCCTACACTAACAATAAACTATCAGAAAGAGAAGAAAATAATCCCAACTCCCCCGTCCCTGGGATTCTCCAGGCAAGAACACTGGAGTGGGTTGCCCTTTCCTTCTCCAATGCATGAAAGTGAAAAGTGAAAGTGAATTTGCTCAGCCGTGTCCGACTCTTCGTAACCCCATGGATTCAGCCCACCAGGCTCCTCCATCCATGGGATTTTCCAGGCAAGAGTACTGGAGTGGGGTGCCATTGCCTTCTCCAATGCATGAAAGTGAAAAGTGAAAGTGAAGACCCTACACTAACAATAAACTATCAGAAAGAGAAGAAAATAATCCCATTCACAATTGCATCAAAGAGAATGAAATACCTGAGAATAAATCTAACTAAGAAGGTAAACAACTTGGACTCAGAAAATTGAAATACTGAGGGGTATAAATGAAGATGACACAAAACAGAAAGATATGCCATGTTAATGGATTGGAAGAATTAATATTGCCAAAATGACCATCCAAGGCAATCTGGAGATTTAGTGCAATTGCTATCAACCTGCCAATGGCACCTTTTTTCACAGAACTATAACAAATAGTTCTAAATTTTTAATAGAAACACAAAAACTCTGAATAGCCAAAACAATCTTAAGAATAAAAAACAAAACAGAAGGCATCATGTCTCTGATTTCAAACTATATGCTACAAAACTACAATAGTCAAAACAGTATGGCACTGACACAAAATCAAATGTGTAGGTCAATGAAAACCTATGTGAACAGAGAGCCCAGAAATGAACCCACAGTTACATGGGCCATTAATGTACAGCAGAAGAGGTGATGAGAAACAATGAGGAAAAGACAGTCTCTTCAAAAAATGATGTGGGAGGAAAACTGAACAGTTGCATGCAAAAGAGTCAAACTGGATTACTTTTTTACACAAAATACAAGAATAAACTCAAAGTGGATTCAAGATTTAAATGTAAGAGCTGAAACCATAAAACTTATAGAAGAAAATTAGCAGTAAATTATTTGACATTGGTCTTAGCAATATTTTTGAGATATGTCTCCTCAGTCAAGAGAAACAAAAGTAGAAATTAACAAATGAGATTACATCAGACTAAAAAGCCTTTGTACAACAAAGGAAATTATCAACAAAAACCAAAAGGCCACTTAATGAATGGGAGAAGATATTTGCAAATGATATGTCTGATAAGGGGCTGATATCCAAAATATATAAGGAAATAATTCAACTCAACATCAAAACAACAAATTTAAAAATGGGCAGAGGACTTGAATAGACAGTTTCCATACAAGACATACATATAGCCAACAACACAGGAGATATTTAACACCACTAATATTAAGGAAAATGCAAATCAAAATCACAGTAAGACAGAATGGCTGTTAACAAGTATTGGCAAGTATGTGGAGAAAAGTGAACCCTCATGTACTTGCTGGGAATGTAAATTGGTATAGCCATTATGGAAAACAGTATGGAGATTTCTTAAAAAATTAAAAATAGAACTACCATATAATCTAGTAACACTGCTCTGGGTATTTATCCAAAAAAACCAAAAATACTAATGCAAAAAGACATATGCACTCTCTGGAGGCTCAGTTGGTAAAGAATCTGTCTGCAATGCTTGAGACCAGGATTTGATCTCTGTGTTGGGAAGATCCCTTGGAGGAGGGTATGGCAACCCACTCCAGTATCCTTACCTGGAGAATCCCCACCATCAGAGGGGCCTGAGGAGCCACGGTCCATGGAATCACAGAGTCAGATGTGACTGGGTGACTTTCACTTTCATATCCATTGCAACACTATTTAAAATAACCAAGATACAGGAGCATCTAAGTGCTCTTCAGTAGAGGAATGTATGTTGAATACATCGTAATTTGATATATGGGAAAGGCACATTAATTTTATAGTAACTGTTCAAGTTTTGAATTTAAAATGAAAAGAGACAAATGTTTGGCCTCCAAACTTTTACAGGCAAGACACAAACAGAGAAAACCACTCACCTGACATGCTTTATGCAACATAAAATAGAACGTGAGATCACGCTCTGAGAAGAACCACTCCATGGGAGCAGAGATAGATATTAATTAGAAGACACTCCTTGTCCACAGAGCGGTAGGAATTGATGACATAAGCTCAGTTCAGTTAAGTTCAGTTCAGTCGCTCAGTTGTGTCCAACTCTTTGCAACCCCATGAATCACAGCATGCCAGGCCTCCCTGTCCATCACCAACTCCCGGAGTTCACTCAGACTCGCGTCCATCGAGTCAATGATGCCATCCAGCCATCTCATCCTCGGTCGTCCCCTTCTCCTCCTGCCCCCAATCCCTCCTAGCATCAGAGTCTTTTCCAATGAGTCAACTCTGCGCATGAGGTGGCCAAAGAGTTTCAGCTTTAGCATCATTCCTTCCAAAGAAATCTCAGGGTTGATCTCCTTCAGAATGGACTGGTTGGATCTCCTTGCAGTCCAAGGGACTCTCAAGAGTCTTCTTCAACACCACAGTTCAAAAGCATCAATTCTTCAGCGCTTGCTTTCTTCACAGTCCAACTCTCACACCCATAGGTGACCACTGCAAAAACCATAGTCTTGACTAGGATGGACCTTAGTCGGTAAAGTAATGTCTCTGCTTTTGAATATACTATCTAGATTGGTCATAACTTTTCTTCCAAGGAGTAAGTGTCTTTTAATTTCATGGCTGCAGTCACCATCTGCAGTGATTTTGGAGCCCCCAAAAATAAAGTCGGACACTGTTTCCACTGTTTCCCCATCTATTTCCCATGAAGTGATGGGACTAGATGCCATGATCTTCGTTTTCTGAATGTGGAGCTTTAAGCCAATTTTTTCACTCTCCTCTTTCACTTTCATCAAGAGGCTTTTTAGTTCCTCTTCATTTTCTGCTATAAGGGTGGTATCATCTGCATATTTGATTGGATGTTAAAGTTGCTATGGATAAGTGACTGCTGGGTGCCTCCTATCCTCACTTTTGGAATGAGAAAGACTACTGCAGCTATTCTGTCTCCATTTCCCCATTATGTTGGCTGATGGTAGGAGAAGAGAGAAGACACCTTCTTGGTTTTTATTCATATATCTCTGAAGTGAAGGTGCTGGACTCAAAGAACTGTGTTTGAAGAAACTTATTCTCATCTTGACCCAATTTAGATAAAGAAATCCTGGTCCTCAAGGCTGGGCCTGGTGCTATAATGACATGAGATTTTGGGGAGAGGGTTAAACATCTTCTCCTGTGTTGCTGGCTATATGTATTTTACCTGAGGGAAGGAACTGTGGTCAAAGGGCAGGATATGTGTTTCCACAATTGGTAACAAAAATACTTTTCATTCCACCTGCTAGCTTGCAATATGACTTTTCCTTGACTTTATTAATTATAGAGTCTATTTCTCCTCTTGCAGGAACCTGGGGTTTCCATCCTTGGTCCCTGTTTGACCGATAGAATATAGCAGAAATTGCTGCAGTTTCTATCTTCACCAATTAGAAGCCAGTGGCCCTATGCGAAGGCCCCTATCCAAAGGCCACCTTGCTGTGAGGAAGCCCCAACCAGCCTTGTGGCGTGAGAGCATCCATGTGGAGGAACCCTTAGATACCAGGGATGTGAGTGAAGCCTTATTGGATTTTCAAGCCCAGTGTGGTCACCAGCTGACTGCAGCTGACTTAATGTCCCCTTTGCTGCAGGAGAACTGTGCTGCCCCAAATCTTGACTCCAAATATTCATGAGAAGATACAATGGTTATTGCTTAAAACACTTTCAGAGAAGTTGGTCATGTGACAGTAGATAACTTCCCATCTTATAATTCTAGTTTCCTCTGGGCCAATTTGCAGTTTACTTAGTTGGTATGTGCCTGTCCAGGGACAAGCATAGATGCTCTGATAATTGGAGATATTGATTTGTGCTGCTATGCCATTGTAGTTTTTGATCAATTATCTCATTTTGTTCCCCTCCTCCTATTCTGACTTGTTAATTTATCAACTCTAAGACATTTCTCCATAGAAAGCAAACAAAAGAACAAAGTACAACAAGAAACAAAATTTCCTTGCTTTGTTGCATTTTTCTCCTTTGGACACTTTTGCTTAATCTTCCTGAAATATGTTTTATTCCAGTTCAATAGTTCCCCTCATTCCATTCTCATAACTTTAATGAATTTGTTTCTAATTTAATACATTTGCAATCATTCACTGTTTAGGTGCAAAGTGGGAGGAGTAAGTGAAGGGAAAGTGAACTGAAAGTCACTCAGTCCTGTACAACACTTTATGACCCCATGGACTGAACAGTTCATGGAATTCTCCAGGCCAGAATACTGGATAAATAGCCATATCCTTCTCCAGGGGAGGAGTAAACGAGTATCTAATCTATATTCTGGAGCAAGAAGTTCATCCATCCACATTCTAATCAACATTATCTCATTTATTTCCTTATTACATCAACAAAAAAAATTATATAACGTTAAGAATCCAAAGAATAACAAAGAGAGATAAGAAAGCCTTCCTCAGTGATCAGTGCAAGGAAATAGAGGAAAACAATAGAATGGAAAAGACTAGAGATATCTTCAAGAAAATTAGAGATACCAAGGGAACATTGCATGCAAAGATGGGCTCAATAAAGGAAAGAAATGATAAGGACCTAACAGAAGCAGAAGATATTAAGAAGAGGTGGCAAGAATATGCAGAAGAACTGTACAAAAAAGATCTTCACGGCCCAGATACTCACGAAGATGTGACCACTCACACTTATCTAGAGCTGGACATCCTGGAATGTGAAGTAGGTGGGCCTTAGGAAGCATCACTACAACAAAGCCAGTGGAGGCAATGGAATTCCATTTAAGCAAATTTAAATTCTAAAAGATGATGCTGTGAAAGTGCTGCACTCAATATGTCAACAAATTTGGAAGAGTAGCAGTGGCCACAGGACTGGAATAGGTTAGTTTTCATTCCAATCCCAAAGAAAGGTAATGCCAAAGAATGCTCAAATTACTGTACAATTACACTCATTTCACACGACTTCAATATTCACTTTCATGCATTGGAGAGGGAAATGGCAACCCACTCCAGTGTTCTTTCCTGGAGAATCCCAGGGATGGGGGAGCCTGTGGGCTGCCATCTATGAGGTCGCACAGAGTCGGACAGCCTGTAGTGACTTAGCAGCAGCACATGCTAGTAAAGTAATGCTCACAATTCTCCAAGCCAGGCTCCAGCAATATATGAACCATGAAATTCCAGATGTTCAAACTGGTTTTAGAAAAGGTAGTGGGAACCAGAGATCCAATTGCCCACATCCTCTGGATCATTGAAAAAGCAAGAGAGTTCCAGAAAAACATCTGTTTCTGCTTTATTGACTATGCTGAAGCCTTTGACTGTATGGATCACAATAAACTGGAAAATTCTGCAAGAGATGGGAATACCAGACGACCTGACCTACCTCTTAAGAAACCTGTATACAAGTCAGGAAGCAGCAGTTAGAATTGGACATGGAACAACAGACTGGTTCCAAATAGGAAAAAGAGTACATCAAGGCTGTATATTATCACCCTGCTTATTCAACTTATATGCAGAGTACATCATTATAAACACTGGACTGGAAGAAGCACAAGCTGGAATCAAGACTGCCAGGAGAAATATCAATAATCTCAGATATGTAGATGACACCACCCTTATGGAAGAAAGTGAAGAAGAACTAAAGAGCCTCTTGATGCAAGGAGAGTGAAAAAGTTGGCTTAAAGCTCAACATTCAGAAAATGAAGACAATGGCATCTGGTACTGTCATTTCATGGGAAATAGATGGAGAAACAGTGGAAACAGTGGTTGACTTTATTTTCCTGAGTTCCAAAATCATTGCAGATGGTGATTCCAGCCATGAAATTAAAAGATGCTTACTCCTTGGAAGGAAAGTCATAACCAACCTAGATAGCATATTAAAAGGCAGAAACATTACTTTGCCAACAAAAGTCCATCTAGTCAAGGGTATGGTCTTTCCAGTAATCATGTATGGATGTGAGAGTTGGAGTATATAGAAAGCTGAGTGCCAAAGAATTGATGCTTTTGAACTGTGGTGTTGGAGAAGACTCGAGTCCCTTGGAATGCAAGGAGATCAAACCAGTCCATCCTAAAAGAAATTAGTCCTGGGTGTTCATTGGAGGGACTGATGTTGAAGCTGAAACTCCAATACTTTGGCCACCTGATGCAAAGAGTTGACTCATTGGAAAAGACCCTGATTTGGGGAGAGATTAGGGGCAGGAGGAAAAGGGGACCACAGAAGATGAGATTGTTGGATGGCATCACCGACACAGTGGACATGGGTTTGGGTGGACTCTGGGAATTGGTGATGGACAGGGAGGCCTGGCGTGCTGCAGTCCATGGGGTTGCAAAGAGTCAGATACAACTGAGCGACTGAACTAAACTGAACTGGAGCATCATGTTAGGAGTTAAACATATTCTGTAGGAGTTTACAGTACAGTAAAGGAGGCAAGCAATTGAACAGGTAACTAACAGAAGTCAAGATGAAAGGAGAGCTGGAAGGAAGTTACATACTGTATGTAATTTGGTCACAGAAAAGGTAGCCCTTAAATATGATGTGGGAGTGTGCAGATCGATTCACAGGGAAGGGAACCTATGAGCACCTAGCCCTTAGCAATGTTTGCTCAGGTAGCCATAGGAATATATTTAGTTGAAATGCCTTATCTTGAGTCTTGTATAAGTTTGCCTTCAGTAGGTAGACAAGAGACGATGGCTTTTCACACTCAGGGAGAAACAGGAGTGATAGTGTGAAAGAGCCAACAATAGTAGTGGGAAGTTTTGTAGAATATCTGGAATACTGGATTTGTGGAGTGACAAAGTGACCCATCTGTCTCTAAAAGGGCAAGAAACTGATGGTGGAAGATACTTTTGAGGAGATATACCCACATAGCTGATACTGTAGCTGATACTGGGAAGATCATAAATACTCTTCAAAGTAGTAGTGATAAAGTATGAGAAGAAAATAATCATGGGATTATATTGACATGGAACTTGTTAAGATATGAAAGATAAAGAATAGAGGAGAAGCAAAAAAAATTTCCAGATTGCTAACTGAGGGATAAATATTTAGCTGTTTTAGCAATGAAGACAAATGATAAGCTGTTAATTTTTATAAAAATAAATCTGACTCAGGGCTTTCCAGGAGAATCTGTTTTCATATAATTAATATGGAAATTCTGGCAAAGGATCTTTCTGTGGGTCAAATACTCACTCCTCTCTGCCACATCTGTGATCACATGACCTAGATGTGAAACTAAGCTGCCACTTAGTCTGATTCATTAAATGACATACTAAAAATAGCCACTGAGGTAGGAACGTGAAATCTTCCAAATGGCTGTTAATGGAAATCAAAAATCCATTATCTGATTATAAATATTTAGCTGTTTTAGCAATGAAGACAAATGATAAGCTGTTAATTTTTATAAAAATAAATCTGACTCAGGGCTTTCCAGGAGAATCTGTTTTCATATAATTAATATGGAAATTCTGGCAAAGGATCTTTCTGTGGGTCAAATACTCACTCCTCTCTGCCACATCTGTGATCACATGACCTAGATGTGAAACTAAGCTGCCACTTAGTCTGATTCATTAAATGACATACTAAAAATAGCCACTGAGGTAGGAACGTGAAATCTTACCAAATGGCTGTTAATGGAAATCAAAAATCCATTATCTGATTACTTTCATATATATTTTTTTCTGATAAAAATAGCTTATTCATATCATAGATAGCTCTTAATTGCCTTTAAAGGAACTCACTGAAGGAACTCGTTTCTAGTAGAAACACAATAAAATTCTTTTAGCCTCAGTTCTAAGAAAATAAGAAAAAAAATGGTTAAATGATATTTCAAACCAAGCTAATTTATTGAACTTTATGGAAAAGTTAGAAAGCATTATACCACACTTGTACCTGAATTATCTGAAAATAAATCCCATTGGATTCACAATCTTAATAGTAATTCTGACCTGTTTGGTTTTTATGGGTCTTTATGCCACATGTATTATTCTATCACTTAAAGTTTTTCTGAATTGCTAAGTTTTTCCAAATTTCTCACTACAGGCTACTTACACACAGGTCTTCCTCTCTTGAGTATGCAGGTTTCACCTGTTATCTACTATGAGGACTTCATTTCAATAAGAGATATATAAACGTTATTGTATGTTACAAATGAGTAAGTGGTAAATGGACATCTGACTGTCCTAAGCCTTGAAATCCTAAAACAATCAACTTTCAACTTTCTGAACTACAAAAAGTCTTTCAATTCTTTCCTCCTCATTCCACTCTCTTCTAATGAAACTAAGTTCATAAATGTGTCCATGGTTGATATTTCTCCCTGTGGATATTTCCACCTTAAATACTTTTTGAAAGAATACTCAAAATATTGAAGTATAATTGTTTTAAAGTGCCTGAAGAAATAATGAAATAGACGAGAATTATCAAAATTACTACGTGATAAGTCCATCCTTTGGTCAGGCAGTCACATTTCCTTGTATTTACATTATCTCAGCCAGACAATCTGAAATTTACTATGAAAGATAGTGAAATGATCAATTAGGAAGAAAAATCAACAAGGAAAATACCTTTATTTAGAGTCAGTGGAAAAGCCTTCCTCAGTGATCAATGCAAAGAAATAGAGGAAAACAATAGAATGGGAAAGACTAGACTAGGGAGAAAATTAGAGATACCAAGGGAACATTTAATGCAGACATGGGCTCAATAAAGGACAGAAACGGTATGGACCTAACAGAAGCAGAAGATATTAAGAAGAGGTGACAAGAATACACAGAACTGTACAAAAAAGATCTATAGGACCCAGATAACCACAGTGGTGTGATCACCCACCTAGAGCCAGACATCCTGGAATGTGAAGTCAAGTGGGCCTTAGGAAGCATCACTAGGAACAAAGCTAGAGGAGGTGATGGAATTCCAGTGGAGCTGTTTCAAATCCTGAAAGATGATGCGGTGAAAGTGCTGCACTCAATATGTCAACAAATTTGGAAAACTCAGCAGTGGCCACAGGACTGGAAATGGTCAGTTTTCATTCCAATCCCAAAGAAAGGCAATGCCTAAGAATGCTCAAACTACCACATAATTGCACTCATCTCACATGCTAGCAAGTTAAGTTCAATTCAATCACTCAGTTGTGTCTGGCTCTTTGCAACACCATGGAAATAAGCACTCCAGGCTTCCCTGTCCATCACCAACAGTATGAAAAGGCAAAAATATAGGGCATTGAAAAACGAACTCCCCCAGGTCAGTAGGTGCCTAATATGCTACTGGAGATCAGTGGAGAAATAACTCCAGATAGAGTGAAAGATGGAGCCAAAGCAAAAAAAGACAAAAACAAAAAACAGTTGTGGATGTGACTAGTTCAGTTCAGTTAAGTCACTCAGTTGTGTCCGATTCCTTGTAAGCCCATGAATCGCAGCACGCCAGGCCTCCTTGTCCATCACCAACTCCCGGAGTTCACTCAGACTCACGTCCATCGAGTCCGTGGTGCCATCCAGCCGTCTCATCCTCGGTCGTCCCCTTCTCCTCCTGCCCCCAATCCCTCCCAGCATCAAAGTATTTTCCAATGAGTCAACTCTTTGCATCAGGTGGCCTAATTACTGGAGTTTCAGCTTTAGCATCATTCCTTCCAAAGAAATCCCAGGGTTGATCTCTTTCAGAATGGACTGGTTGGATCTCCTTGCAGTCCAAGGGACTCTCAAGAGTCTTCTCCAACACCACAGTTCAAAAGCATTAATTCTTTGGTGCTCAGCCTTCTTCACAGTCCAACTCTCACATCCATACATGACCACAGGAAAAACCATAGCCTTGACTAGATGGACTTTAGTCGGCAAAGTAATGTCTCTGCTTTTGAATATGCTCTCTAGGTTGGTCATAACTTTTCTTCCAAGGAGAGCCTCTTTTAATTTCATGGCTGCAGTTACCATCTGCAGTGATGTGACTAGTGATGGAAGAAAAGTCTGATGCTGTAAAGAGCAATATTCAATAGGAACCTGGGATGTTAGGTCCGTGAGTAAAGGCAAATTGAAGGGATCAAATAGGAGATGGCAAGAGTGGGCATTGATATTTTAGGAATCAGTGGACTAAGATGGACTGGAATGCATGAATTTAACTCAGATAACCATTATATCTACTACTGTGGGCAGGAATCCCTCAGGAGAAATGGAGTAACCATCATGGTCAACAAAAAGAGTCTGAAATGCAGTACTTGGATGCAGTCTCAAAAAAGACAGAATGATCTCTGTTCGTTTCCGAGGCAAACCATTCAATACCATAGTATTGCAACTCTATGCTCCTACCAGTAATAATGAAGAAGCTGAAGCTGAATGGTTCTATGAAGACCTACAAGACCTTTTAGAACTAACACACCCAAAAGATGTCCTTTTCATTATAGGGGACTGGAATGCAAAAGTAGGAAGTTAAGAAACACCTGGAGTAACAGGCAAATTTGGCCTTGGAATGCAGAATGAAGTAGGGCAAAGACTAATAGAGTTTTGCCAAGAGAATGCGCTGGTCATATCAAACACCCTCTTTCAACAACAAAGAGAAGACCCTACACATAGACATCACGAGATGTTAAACATTGAAATCAGAAAGAATATATTCTTTGCAGCCAAAGATGGAGAAGCTCTATATAGTCAGCAAAAACAAGATTGGGAGGTGACTGTGGCTCAGATCATGAACTTCTTACTGCTAAATTCAGACTTGAGTTTAAGAAAGTAGGGAAAACCAATAGATCTTTCAGATACGAACTAAATCAAATTGCTTTTGATTATACAGTGGGAGTGAGAAATACATTCAAGGGGTTAGATCTGATAGAGTGCCTGAAGAATTATGGACAGAGGTTTGTGACACTGTACAGGAGACAGGAATCAAGACCGTCCTCAAGAAAAGAAATGAAAAAAGGAAAAATGGTTGTCTGAGGAGGCTTTACAAATAGTTCTGAAAAGAAGAGAAGCAAAAAGCAAAGAAGAAAAGGAAAGATATACCCATTTGAATGCAGAGTTCCAAAGAATAGCAAGTTCAGTTCAATTCAGTCGCTCAGTAATTTCTGACTCTTTGTGACTCCATGAATCATAGCACACCAGGCCTCCTTGTCCACTACCAACTCCTGGAGTTCACCAAAACTCATGTCCATCGAGTCGATGATGCCATCCAGCCATCTCAACCTCTGTCTCCTTCTCCTCCTGCCTCCAATCGCTCTCAGCATCAGGGTCTTTTTCAATGAGTCAACTCAGCGTGAGGTGGCCAAAGTATTGGAGTTTCAGCTTTAGCATCAGTCCTTCCAATGAACACCTAGGACTAATCTCCTTTAGGATGGACTGGCTGGATCTCCCTGCAGTCCAAGTGACTCTCAAGTGTCTTCTCCAGCACCACAGTTCAAAAGCATCAATTCCTCGGTGCTCAGCTTTTTTCAGTTCAACTCTCACATCCATACATGACCACAGGAAAAACCATAGCCTTGAATAGACAGACTTAGAAAGTAATCTCTGCTTTTCAATATACTATCTAGGTTGGTCATAACTTTCAAGGAGTAAGCATCTTTTAATTTCATGGCTGCAATCACCATCTGTAGTGATTTTGGAGCCCCCCAAAATAAAATCTGACACTGTTTGCACTATTTCTCCATTTATTTGCCATGAAGTGATGGGACCAGATGCCATGATCTTTGTTTTCTGAATGTTGAGCTTTAAGCCAACTTTTTTACTGTCCTCTTTCACTTTCATCAAGAGGCTTTTTAGTTCCTCTTCACTTTCTGCCATAAAGGTGGTGTTATCTGTGTATCTGAGGTTAGTGATATCTCTCTAGCAGTCTTGATTCCAGCTTGTGCTTCATCCAGCCCAAGGTTTCTCATGATGTACTCTATATAAGTTAAATAAGCAGGGTGACAATATACAGCCTTGACATACTCCTTTTCCTATTTGGAACCAGTCTGTTGTTCCATGTCCATTTTGAACTGTTGCTTCCTGACCTGCATATAGGTTTCTCAAGAGGCAGGTCACGTGGTCTGATATTCCCATCTCTTGAAGAATTTTCCACAGTTTATTGTGATCCACACAGTCAAAGGCTTTGGCATAGTCAATATAGCAGAAATAGATGTTTTTCCAGAACTCTCTTGCCTTTTCAATGATCTGGCGATGTTGGCAGTTTGATCTCTGGTTCCTCTGCCTTTCTAAAACCATCTTGATCATCTGGAAGTCATGGTTCTTATATAGCTGAAGCCTGGCTTGGAAAGTGTGAGCATTAGTTTGCTAGCGTGTGAAATGAGTGCAGTTGTGCAGTAGTTTGACCATTCTTTGGCATTGCCTTTCTTTGGGATTGAAATGAAACTGACTTTTTCCAGTCCTGTGGCCACTGCTGAGTTTTCCAAATTTGCTGACATATTGAGTGCAGCACTTTCACAGCATCATCTTTCAGGATTTGAAACAGCTCCAGTGGAATTCCATCACCTCCACTAGCTTTGTTCATAGTGATGCTTTCTAAGGCTCGCTTGACTTCACATTCCAGGATATCTGGCTCTAGATGAGTGATCACACCATTGTGATTATCTTGGTCACAAAGATCTTTTTTGTACAGTTCTTCTGTGTTTTCTTGCCACCTCTTCTTAATATCCTCTGCTTCTGTTAGGTCTATACCATTTCTGTCCTTTATCAAGCCCATCTTTGCATGAAATGTTCCCTTGGTATTTCTAATTTTCTTGAAGAGATCTCTAGTCTTTCCCATTCTGTTCTTTTCCTCTATTTCTTTGCATTGATCACTGAAGAAGGCTTTCTTATCTCTCCTTGCTATTGTTTGGAACTCTGCATTCAGATGCTTATATCTTTCATTTTTTCCTTTTGTTTTCACTTCTCTTCTTGCCAGGGTCCAGCTCTAGTGGATCCAGGGTAATTCGAAGGGGAGACAAAATCGGTGTTAGGAAAAAACTTATTTAATTACAGATATAAAGAGAGATTAGAAAAGGATAGTGTAGTAGGAAATATTAGTGGAGAAAAAGATGCTAAATAACTTCGTTTACGTGGGATACCAATAAAGCTTTGAGACAAGAAGCTTGCACCACCTACGTAGGCCACAGGCGTCTTTCCATTCGCCCAAAGGAGAGGAGGCTGAGGCCTCCCTGGGCCTATCTTAGAACCCCAGGCAAAATTAGCAGGCTTGGTGAGTACCCAGGTTCCAGATGGGAATTCAGCCAGAAGGGAAAAGAAAGAATGACACGAGGGAATCAGTCTTTCCAGAAGCTGATCCGATTTATTTTCAGGTTTGCTTATATACTTTTTGTTATACATAGGGATGAATAGAGAGTCATGTGGGGTCAGTAGACCTGAACTTTGTCAAAATCAGGTGCTTCATATCAAATTATACAAAGGTCTTAGGGGTTTTACATCATCTTCTGGCCATGAGACCTGCTGACATTTTATGGCCCTTTCTGATAACAGTCAGTCAACCAGAAGACTTATTTTTTCCAGGGGTGATTTTTTTTTCTTAACCAGGTGCCATCCTCCAAATAAAGTTGAATTCCTATAGGGTGAGGGTGTAGTGGGTTACAGTCAAGGAAGGAACTTACTTAGCCTAAGGTTTAACATGATTAATCTTAAAGGTTAATATTTATTTCTCCTATATGCTAGTTATATTTATTTAAGGGTAGGGAATATGGAGACTGAGCAGCAAATATTGGCTCAACAAATGAAAACCCTTCACCAATATAATTTCTGATCAATCTACTATACTATACTAATAATTTTCTAACTTCTCAAAAGAGTCTGTATTTAGAAAGTTTTAAAGCATCTCATTCCTCTCAAGGTTGGGAGGCTGTAAACAATCACATGTGGCTGGATGAACCTGCTCAGACAGGCTAGAGAACCTGCAGAGGAGTTTATAAGTTGAAACGATCTAGTCACGCCAAGGAATTTTATTAACTGGAGCTGCAAATTAACTCCTTCTCTGAGAGAAATGGTGATGGGGGAGAGCCTCCCACAAAATCAGAGGTGTAGATGAGAGCATAAAACAGTAAAGTAGGCACTCTGGTTTTGGGGGTAAATGCTCAGGAATAAGGGGTCTCCTGAGGCTCGATCTCGCATTTGCATAATGCCGAGACTCCTTCCTCATGACCTTTGCCAAGGGCAGAGTTCCTCATGCTGGCTCCCGGAATTTCTTTTCACAGCTCTCTGTAATCCCTCCCCAGACAGAGCCATTTTCCTTTTTTTGCATTTCTTTTCCATGGGGATGGTCTTGATCCCTGTCTCCTGTACAATGTCACTAACTTCCGTCTATAGTTCATCAGGCACTCTGTCTATCAGATCTAGTTCCTTAAATCTATTTCTCAATTCCACTGTATAATCATAATGTATTTGATTTAGGTCATACCTGAATGATCTAGTGGTTTTCCCTACTTTCTTCAATTTAAGTCTGAATTTGGCAATAAGGAGTTCATGATCTGAGCCATAGTCTGATCCCAATCTTGTTTTTGCTGACTGTATAGAGCTTCTCTATCTTTGGCTGCAAAGAATATAATCAATCTGATTTCAGTGTTGACCATCTGGTGATGTCCATGTGTAGAGACTTCTCTTGTGTTGTTGGAAGAGGGTGTTTGCTATGACCAGTGCGTTTTCTTGGCAAAACTCTATTAGTCTGCACTGCTTCATTCTGCATTCCAAGGCCACATTTGCCTGTTACTCCAGGTGTTTCTTGATTTCTTACTTTAGCATTCCAGTCTCCTATAATGAAAAGGACATCTTTTGGGTGTGTTAGTTCTAAAAGGTCTTGTAGGTCTTCGTAGGACTGTTCAACTTCCATCTTCAGCATTATAGGTTGGGGCATATTCTTGGATTACCATGATATTGAATCGTTTGCCTTGGAAACGAATAGAGATAATTCTGTCATGTTTGAGACTGCATCCAAGTACTGCATTTCAGACTCCTTTGTTGACCATGATGGTTACTCCATTTCTCCTGAGGGATTCCTGCCCACAGTAGTAGATATAATGGTCATCTGAGTTAAATTCACATTCTAAAAGGTCTTGTAGGTCTTCGTAGGACTGTTCAACTTCCATCTTCAGCATTATAGGTTGGGGCATATTCTTGGATTACCATGATATTGAATCGTTTGCCTTGGAAACGAATAGAGATAATTCTGTCATGTTTGAGACTGCATCCAAGTACTGCATTTCAGACTCCTTTGTTGACCATGATGGTTACTCCATTTCTTCTGAGGGATTCCTGCCCACAGTAGTAGATATAATGGTCATCTGAGTTAAATTCACTCATTCCTAGAATGTCAACATTCACTCTTGCCATCTCCTGTTTGACCACTTCCAATTTGCCTTGATTCATGGACCTGACATTCCAGGTTCCTATGCAATATTGCTCTTTACAGCATCGGATCTTGCTTCTATCACCAGTCACATCCACAACTGGGTATTGTTTTTGCTTTGGCTCCATCCCTTCATTCTTTCTGGGGTTATTTCTTCACCAATCTCAAGTAGTATATTGGGCACCTACCAGTCCTGGGAGTTCCTCTTTTGGTATCCTATCATTTTACCTTTTCATACTGTTCATGGGGTTCTCAAGGCAAGAATACTGCAGTGGTTTGCCATTCCCTTTTCCAGTGGACCACATTCTGTCAGACCTCTCCACCATGACCCTCCCATCTTGGGTGGTCCCATACAGCATGGCTTAGTTTAATTGAGTTAGACATGGCTGTGGTCCATGTGATCAGATTGGCTAGTTTTCTGTGATTATGGTTTTAGTGTGTCTGCCCTCTGATGATCTCTTGGAACACCTACCATCTTACTTGGTTTCTCTTACCTTGGATATAGATATCTCTTTACAGCTCCTCCAGCAAAGCACAGCCGCTGCTCCTTACCTTGAACGAGGGGTATATCCTCACGGCCACCCCTCCTGCCCTTGGACGTGGAATAACTCCTCTCGGCCCTCCTACACAAGGAAACATAAGAAAGCCTTTTTCAGTGATCAATGCAAAAAATAGAGGAAAACAACAGGATGGGAAAGACTAGAGATCTCTTCAAGAAAATTAGAGATACCAAGGGAACATTTCATGCAAAGATGGACACAATAAAGGACAGAAATTATATGGACCTGACAGAAGCAGAGGATATTAAGAAGAGGTGGCAAGAATACACAGAACTGTACAAAAAAAGATATTCAAAACTCAGATAATCACAATTGTGTGATCACTCACCTAGAGCCAAACATCCTAGAATGCGAAGTCAAGTGGGCCTTCATAGTTCACCACTACAAACAAAGCTAGTGGAGGTGATGGAATTCCAGTTGAGCTATTTCAAATCCTGAAAGATGATGCTGTGAAAGTGCTGCACTCATATGTCAGCAAATTTGGAAAACTCAGCAGTGGCTACAGAATTGGAAAAGGTCAGTTTTCATTCCAATCCCAAATAAAGGGAATGCCAAAAAATGCTCAAACTACTGCACAATTGCACTCACCTCACATGCTTTCAAGCAATGCTCAAAATTCTCCAAGCCAGGCATTAACAGTATGTGAACTGTGAACTTGCAGATGTTCAAGCTGGATTTAGAAAAGGCAGAAGAACCAGAGATAAAATTTCAAACATCTGTTGGATCATCAAAGAGCAAGAGAGTCCCAGATAAGCATGTACTTCTGCTTTATTGACTATGCCAAAGCCTTTGACTGTGTGGATCACAATAAACTGTGGAAAATTCTTAAACTGATGGAAATACCAATTCACCTAACCTACCTCCTGAGAAATCTGTGTGCAGGTCAGGAAGCAACAGTTAGAACTGGACATGGAATTAACTTATATGCAGAATATATCATGAGAAACATTGGGCTGGAAGAAGCACAAGCTGGAATCAAGATTGTGATCAGAAATATCAGTAATCTCAGATATGCAGATGACACTACCCTTAAGGCAGAATGTGAAGAACTAAAAAACCTCTTGGTGAAAGTGAAAGAGAAGAGTGAAAAAACTGGCTGAAAACTCAACATTTAAAAAACCAAGACCATGCCATCTGATACCATCACATCATGGCAAGTAGATGGGAAAATAATGGAAACTTTGACAGACTTTACATTCTTGGACTCCAAAATCACTGCATATGGTGACTATGGCCATGAAATTAAAAGACACTTACTTCTTGGAAGAAAAGCTATGATCAACCTAGACAGCATATTAAAAAGCAGAGACATTACTTTGCCGACAAAGGTCCATCTAGTAAGGCTATGATTTTTCCAGTAGTCATGTATGGAAGTGAGACTTGGACCATAAAGAAAGCCTAGCACTGAGGAATTGATGCTTTTGAACTGTGGTGTTGGAGAAGACTCTTGAATGTCCCTTGGACTGCAAGGAGCTCAAGCCAGCAAATCATAAAGGAAGTCAGTCCTGAATATTAATTGGAAGGACTGATGCTAGAGTTGAAACTCCAATACTTTGGCCACCTGATGCAAAGAACTGACTCATTGGAAAAACCCTGATGCTGGGAAAATTTGAAGGCAGGAGGAGAAGGGGAGGACAGAGAATGAAATGGTTGGATGGCACCACTGACTCGATGAATTTGAGTTTGAGCAAACTCCAGGAGTTGGTGATGTACAGGGAAGCTTGGCATGGTGCAGTCTGTGGGGCTGTAAAGAGTCAGACACTACTGAGTGTTTTGAGACTTAGTAGGAGTATATGCATCTGTCTTTCTTTCTAATGCCATGCTATTGGGAAATGGAGGCAGTTGACAGTGTAACCTCAAAATAAGAGCAGAGTTAGATATGGATATAGAAAAAAAATGCACAGAAGGATTTAACTTATACTGAGAGAAATAAAATGGCAAGTGGCAATGTTTTATATTGTTCTATTAAAGCAAATCTCCCAAATGTCCACACAAACAATACCACTCATGGAATCTTATTATCAATTAATTATGAGTATATAGTCACAAATGAAATTAGAAATAATATTTCTAGAGTTATTTTACCTCCAAATCTGCATGGACATAGAAACCTTGATCAAATTAACATGACCTATTGTAATTAGAACTCAGCCAAGTTAGGTCACTAAAGACAATTTATAAGATTGGAGCCCTGCAAGAGCTGCATAACTTGATGAGTCATTTCCACAATCTCATCTACAGTTCCAGGAGTCTCATTATAATTCTAGTGATAAAAAAACCTCACGAAACAGTTCTGAGGATGATGGATATTTATCAAACTTTACTATTTGTATTATCCTTTTACCATCTAATAGCTGCACTGATGAGACTCTGAGGAAGGACTGAAAAGTGAAAAGTCAGACACTCAATCCTGTCTGACTCTTTGTAACCTTTTGGGCAGCCTGCTAGGCTCCTCTGTCCATGGGATTCTCCAGGCAAGAATACTGCATTGTAGGCAAATTCTTTACCATCTGAACCACCAGGGAAGCCCCTGCCTACTATCAAAGAAAGACTCCAAATCATCTCTATCTAAAAGGAGTAATTTTTCTCCTTTTAAAAAAATTTGGTAGTGAGAGGAAGATATTCCCTTTCAATCCAAGAGGAACTTGAATCTCAAACTATAAAATAGTAAATTAGGTGTCTTAACCATTTCTTTCATAATTTAGGTCTCTTTGGCCACACTCTATTGGTTGTGCCAATAGTCCCAATTTCAGGGTAAAAGAAAAGTTATGTGTCTGGATTTATTTTTAACTATCCAGCTTGGTAAAGGTATATTAAAACACAAATAAAAATGCTATTTCAATTAGTATCACAAAATTTATACCCAAGATTTTCTGCTTCTCCTTTCTTTATTAATATTTTTACTGATTCATAGAGAAGCTTATGGAACTGAAAATATAATTTTTTTAAATACATAATTTAATAGGTTTATTTAACTATGGTTTACATTTAGTAAAATTCATCTTTTTCAGGTGTGCAATTCTATGAGTTTTGACAGACACAGAGTTATGTGGCCACCACCACAGTCAAGCTACAGAATACAAACGTGGGCTATTTGTTTACAAAGTTTTTAGAGCAGTAGTAAGTTGAGAAGCGATTGCGTTGGTAAAGTCGAGTAAGTTGATCAGAGTGAGCAAAACCATGAGAAAATAAGACTGATTGTACAAATGGAGGAGGACAGAGGTGGTTAAGAGAGAGCGAAAAGGAAAATAAAAGGTAAAGAAAGACTGAAATAAAGATAATGGGCTGCAAGAATGACACTCAGGGGTCAAGGTTGGGGATTTGGACCCTGTGAAGGACATCCTGTATACACGGTCTCCTTACCACCCCTCTCATTTTTTCCTGTATCCTCTCTTTATCTTTCTCTCTTAATGAATCCTGCATGGTTAGACACAGCTTTAAAGCACCTAATGCCTCTATTGACCGTTTGATCCAATTAACACATGGAGTAGTAATTTTAAATATGATTCATAACTGTCTGTGGAGATTTAAAAAATTCATATGATTTTTACAATTTTAAGTATTTTCAATTGGAGGATTATTACGCCACAATGTTGTATTGGTTTTTGCCATACATCAACATGAGTCAGCCGTATACATATGTTCTTTCCCTCCTGAACCCTTTTCCCTCCTCAAAAAGCTGTATGATTAGAGTCAACTCCCAAAGATCATGATTCAAAGATTCTTACATGGGACCCCTTTTAAAAAGTTGAAGGCATACAGCAATTAGATGTTGGAAAACAGAGTAAAATATTTTAGCATCAAGAATACTTAAAGACACAAGACATGCCATGAAGTGAGCATATTGTGAGACCTCTTTCCGCCAAAATGCTAAGATGTACACCCACACAATGAAGACCCTTCCAGGCCAGCTGTTACTCCTGCCCCCACGGCAGAGGAGCGGGGTAGTGGGCTGCAGAGCTGGGCCAGCCGCCAGGCAGCCACCAGAGCCTTTAACTCCTCTCCACTCTCCTTCTTCGCTTATCTTAGAAGGCTTCTTTCCTTCCTCTTCTCACTCCTTAAACACATCTCCCACATCTCCCACAGGGGCTGGTAGCCATTTACCTTCAGACTAAAGCGATGGCTAGCTGAAAGGCCAGAGTGAGACTTCTGGAAAGTCACTCGATGTGTTCACTTTTCCTTTCTTCGCGTGCCACTCAGTGTTTGCCTCAAAGTCTGTCTGTGGCATATTTTGGTCTAAAAGGTGTTTTCTTTTTAGAACTTGTAGGGAGTCTGTGGATGAGAAACTAACCTTCACCACCCCTGACTTCTTTGGATGTCACTGCTGCCTGGGAAAAACCTAGGAGTTGTGCATGCCCAAACGGTATTAGGGCCTCTTGCAATGTGCTTAAAAAATGAGGTTTGACAACTCTGCTGCTGCTGCTAAGTCACCTCATTCATGTCCGACTCTGGGCCCCCACTATTTGAAAGAGAACCACCAGAGAGGACGGAGAAGCAGCTGCATCCTTCACTGAGTCATGTAATCTCTACTTCCCAGGATAAACACCACTTGCTCTTGCCTTAATCCTAGCCTGGTGCTCTTATTTACATTTCCTGTCTGGCCCCATGGGCATTGGTACCTGTGATCCCTGCCCTGAAGGAATTTTAAATCCCATCAAACAGGTGTGGGAGCAGATTTAAGCTTAGACCACTTATCTTGGTGTTCAAAATCATGTATGTGAATAGCTCTGAAGATAAACTTACATTTATTCATTTTGGTCCTTAGCATGGATTATATAGGCACTGAGGCTCACTGAACTGTCCTCATTCATTTATGTTCACTTACCTATCCTGTTATCTTACTTTTTCCCTCCTCCTCTGCCCCTTCATATCACAAAGCTGGGGATGCAGAGGTCTTGCCCCTCCCCACCCCCATGGTGCTAATGCTAGCTCATGGGAGCCCTCTATAGCTCAGTGACCCAAGGCTTTAAACAGGCCAGCAACTACGTCACCAGAACTCAGAATGAGCAGATGATTCCAAAGTCCTCAAATGAGTGTATGGGGGAGGGTACATAAAGGGAAGGATAGGGGTCCTACACAAAGTACACCTGGTGGGAAAAAAGGTCAAGAGTCTATAACCCAGTGTGTGTGTGTGTGTGCGCATAGGTTATGGTATAAATACATGGAGTCAGGGAAAATTCGAAGTTTAAATAATGAACGATCAAGATGAAAAGAGAAAATGAGGCATTACTTTACTCTACAAGGGAAATGTTCATCTCTGCCTTTTGAATAAACTGCCACCTATTCTTAAATTCTTAAATTGTATCATTAAATTTAAGCACAGGTATAATTATTTACTGATTTAAACATAAATATCTCCCTGCATTGCCGTTCTCAGAATTTGTTGCTTGTTTAATATAGTCATATACAAACCTTCATGAGGAGTTATCTGCTTAAAAATATGTAGCAGTAGGAATTTTGTTTCAGTTGTTCAGAGTATCCCCAGTGGTTCAGCTAGTTCTTGGCACATAAGATTACTTTTTTGAAATGGATGAATGGCTATTTATGTGTTTGTGAGAGACAGAGAGAAATCTCTGAGGATTTGGGTGCAGAAATATGTTAATCTCTATTATTAGATAATTATTATATCATTGAGTAAACTTGTGGAATAAAAAGTATTCTAGTTTCTATGTACACCTTTTTAATATAAAGATTCAAATTGTTCAAGATTTTCACAATGATAATGTAACAGTGACCTAATGTTGAAATCATTTTTATCTCTTTGTCAGGGAGGGTTTGCATATGAGTTAGTAATTATTTAGTGAGTATTTGACTTCTTGAAAGATGTTAATTGGTGCAAAATGTGATCATATCTACCACTCTTGAAAAGAAACACTGTGCTGAATTCAAATCCTCATCACTTGGTTGACATAGGTGTCACAAATCTAGCCCTGTGGAATCTAACATCATAATTTGTGATATTTTTCATATTATCCTTGTATTGAGACCTTGAAGTATTGGGAGGAGAAAAAGGAACATTGATTTGGACCATTCTGTCAGTGTGCTTCTAGATAAGCAGGTGGAGAGGAGGGAGAGACACATAAGATAAAGGAGTAATTCAGAAAATTTGATGCAAATCCCCTAAAGTCTAAAAATAAAAAACAAAACCACTTTTTTTCCCTTTCTTATACGACCTACGCTTCTGTGCTAATGTAACAGTGCCCTTGTTCCATCTCTGCCCCGACTCCAGGGAAGGCTGGTTCACTCTGTTCTACCAGAGCACATGGCCCTCCTGCACTCCCCAGTGTCTAGGACCCTGTGTGTGTGGTTATATCCTCAGTTGTGTCCAAGTCTTTGTGACCCCCATGAACTGCAGCCCACCAGACCCCTCTGCCCACAGGGATTCTCCAGGCAAGAATACACTTAAAAGGATTATGTGTATCCTGAGAAGGCTAGTCCAGAATAATTCAAATGGAGCTTGGAAAAGTCTCAGGGCACGTATATGCAGATACTGATTAGCAAACTAGGAGGTCCTCACCGCATAGCACTCATAAGCCAGCCAGAATGACTCTTTGCCCCTCTAACGACAGAACGTGCACACTTAGAGGCATCTGAGATATTGAAGCGATGTTGTTTTGCTGAGACTGTTGCAAAGACAACTGAACATGCAAGATGGGGTGAAGCTGGGGCCCTCTCTCCTGACCATGTGATCATTTCTAGTTAGCTGTTTTTCCCTTATCAATCTCTGTCCTTTATCCCCTTCCTCACTTCCTCTGCTTTCCTCTAATCTGTTAAATATTATCTTTTCTAAAGTATAGATGACCTGGGTTTCTTTCATTTTTCAAGGCATTAGCTTTGTGTCCTGAGTTTTTCAGGGCTTGAAATTTTGAAACTCACAAATATTTGCCTCAGTGGTGATGTTCTGATTTAACTTAAATTCAGTGCTATAATGTAGGCAGGGATCACCATGGGCTTCTAAAGAAATTCTATTTACTTGATTTTGAACAATATAGTGCTTAATAAAAAGATAAGGTCATTATGTGTGCTTAGTCACTCAGTCGTGTCTGATTCTTTGCGACCCCATGGACTGCAGCCCAACAGGCCCTTCTGTCCATGGAGATTCTCCAGGCAAGAATACTAGGGTGGGTTGCCATACCCTCCTCCAAGGGATCTTGCCAACTCAGGGATCAAACCCAGGCCTGCCAGATTGCAGATGGATTCTTTACCATCTGAGCCACCAGGGAAACCCAGAAAGGTCATTATCAGTAAATTAATATTAAGTCATAGTAATTATCAATTTAAAATTTAATCTATTAAGCAATATAAGTTGCAATAATTAGCTATATAAGTAATTTTGTAATAGTATTTTACACTTCAAATTATGCTTATTTACTTGGACAAGAATCATGTATCAACTTTAGGTTTGCTTTTACTTTAGTGAAAATTACTGTTATCTCTTTCCTTCTTTATACTATTGGAAGAAATAGGAATACTATATTCTGTATAGTATTGGCATATGTATAAAAAAGGGGAGGGTATCCTTACAGAAAGGAAACAGCCAGATTGCAGATGGATTCTTTACCATCTGAGCCACCAGGGAAACCCAGAAAGGTCATTATCAGTAAATTAATATTAAGTCATAGTAATTATCAATTTAAAATTTAATCTATTAAGCAATATAAGTTGCAATAATTAGCTATATAAGTAATTTTGTAATAGTATTTTACACTTCAAATTATGCTTATTTACTTGGACAAGAATCATGTATCAACTTTAGGTTTGCTTTTACTTTAGTGAAAATTACTGTTATCTCTTTCCTTCTTTATACTATTGGAAGAAATAGGAATACTATATTCTGTATAGTATTGGCATATGTATAAAAAAGGGGAGGGTATCCTTACAGAAAGGAAACTATGAAATTAATAGATACAAATACTAACAACATCTTTGAATTAAAAGTGAATAAATAACAGTGACTATCAGCTGAATGACAAGAAGGGAAGGAGAAAAGACAAATGATTGGATGGAAGGCCATTGAAAATCAGAGCTTGAGCGATTCTAAAATAAGTTAGAAATCAACAGGTATTTAACCACACACAGAAAAGAACAGTACATGACCCCTTCACACACACAATAACATGTCTTACTTAATGTGTGATGCGTGTTGGAGACTTAGCAGATGTTTACTAAAGGAGAAAATAAAAGAAATGAAGGCAGAGGAAAAGAAAAACTCCATGAATAAAAAGACCCATACTGTGACCCTTGTATATTGCATCCAAAGACTTAAATCCTAATGTAATTTTGCCAAATATGTATTGTTTAGGCATAAACGCCTTCAACGTTTGAAACAGCCTGGTTCACATGAAATAAAAGGCTGTGCTTGTTTAACCATAGCTAAGTGTTGACAATGTCTACTTTTATAAGGAGAAAAAGGTGTAATTTAATAAAGGAGGATTTTTAAAAGTTTTTATAAAGTACATCATGAAGCAGTGTCTCTGGTTACACATATCCAGATAAAGTATTTTCTCTGTTAATCATGATTTTAATAGGAAAACTTAAAATTAGTATTTTTTTTTCCCTAGGATATAAAGCTAGTGGGTAAGGAATTTTAGGAAATGAAAAAGTCAGACTTATCCAAAAGTTGTCATAAGTGTCCAGCCATTGAGAAATAGCTAAGCAAATAATGATACAGTTAATTGAGCTTGAGAAACTATATAATCAATTATGAACACTTTTACAAAGAATTATGTTACAACTATGTATAAGTCATTGAAAATACTCAGGGTTTGGGAAAAATTTTTTAATGAAAATTTTAATTAAATAATTTATCAATACTTAATTTATTAAATTAATATTCAATTTATTAAAAAGGTAGGGTTCAAGTTTTCCTGTTTTTATTTATGATTGCCATATAAAGTCCATAAAATGCAAATAGTTGTCAAAGGCCATTCACTAAATTATTTTTTATGCATGAATTTCCCCAAATCAACATTTGCTCTATGTTCCTCTGAAAAAACTATAATGAAATTATTACATGAAATTAAGCTTTCCAACTATGGGACTCACCCTTTTTAACTGGATGAATATTGATGATCCTGTTGTTTAGTACTTGTGAGACTATCGTTTACCTTTAGTACCTTTTACAATGTTTGTGTCACTAGTGAGTTTGTGAAGGAGATAAGATCCTGAATTTTCAAAACTTTTTCTTTCTTGGGTCATATTTTGGCTGTTTAAGGTCATCACTCTGATGGAGGAGATGGATGATGGGTTCTTCAGAGGTGAAAAGGTAAATTAGTTCAAGACATTTCATCAATATCTTTTATGCAAATTAGAAGGCTGTATAATTTTTACTGCAATTATTGAAAACTAGTTAATCTAACCTTTGACATCAGTTAAGGGCAGTGAGGCTGAAGCATTTATTTGGAAAAAAATGTCAATGTTATTTTTCTTTTTTTTCCCTGAGATATCATTCAATAAATTATGCTTAGAATTATCTAGTTACAGAATTCTCATTACTTAGACAGAAAATGCCTATATACTATTAGCAGAAAGCTCATATGGTGGCACTAATGTTAATAGAAATCAATATCTTTTATGCAAATTAGAAGGCTGTATAATTTTTACTGCAATTATTGAAAACTAGTTAATCTAACCTTTGACATCAGTTAAGGGCAGTGAGGCTGAAGCATTTATTTGGAAAAAAATGTCAATGTTATTTTTCTTTTTTTTCCCTGAGATATCATTCAATAAATTATGCTTAGAATTATCTAGTTACAGAATTCTCATTACTTAGACAGAAAATGCCTATATACTATTAGCAGAAAGCTCATATGGTGGCACTAATGTTAATAGAATTGACACTAATTCCTAATGGTATCTAGCAAATATATTTTTGACTTGAACAGTTGTCATCAAGTCCACCTTGGTTTATCAGTGCCATCAAGTTTTCTCACTTGTCTTCTGTATCCTTGAATAGTTCTTGAAATCAATAAACTTAGTAGATTGAATGAGACACTGAGAGCATCAGAGTCTCTCAAAAACATTTCTCTAGATGAAGGAGAAGCGGAGAGCATACTCCTGATTTCATCCTACTTTTATTTATCTTAATGATTGGAGATAGCTGGTGCTCTTCTTTAGTTGTGAAGTCATGCCTGACTCTTGCAGCCCATCAAGCGCCTCTGTCCATGGGATTTCCCAGGCGAGGGTACTGGAGTAGGTTGCCACTTCTCCATGGGATTTCCCCAACCCAGGAGTTAAACCCAGGTCTCCTACACTGCAGGAAGATTCTTTACCACTGAGTCACCAGAAAAGTCCGTTTCAATGATTAACTTATATTAAATTTGAAATATATATTTAGAGTTTTAAGAATAAGGATATGTGATCTTGAAAGTTACACAAGTTAAGCTGAGCCTAGTAAAAATGGAAAGTAGTAGAAGACAGGAGAAACTGAGAGGACGATGAAAGTTAGCCTAAACTGGGGTAGGATACAATTATTAAAGAATAAAAGTGTCTGACAAGTTTTCTGACATCTTGTACATAGGAATGATGTGAACTTTATTTAGGTTTATTTACGCACTATCCAGCTCAAAACAATTTAGTTTCTTCCAATTGTCAATCTAGACTGCTTTGTAGTCTGAGGATCTGAGACTACATTGTTTATTTTGATGGCTGTTTTGGGTGTTATGTGAGCAATTATAACATGAAATAAGGGGGAAGAAAGGTAATTCAGATCATATTAAGTTCCTGAGTAATGTTGTTAATGCTACTTTAATGTTTATCCATTACAGTATGTATTCTAGTTCCAAAATTAAAATTTGAAAACATCATGAATTTTTGTAGAATTATCTCAGTTTATATACC
>SJYC01022436.1:0-15425 GCA_006408675.1 Madoqua kirkii | reverse complement strand
GTACATTTTATGTTTATACCCCAAGGCATGTTTGATTTGTTATGACATTGATACCTCAAATCTAATTATCTTCATTTAAATACAGAAGATAGATTTAGTTCAATAAACTTGATACTAAACAAAATAAACAGGTGACGTTTTGAGTTGTGGTTTGAATTGAGAATCAAATATAATATCTTAGCATTTGACATTATCCAATTTATTATACTGTCACTCAGTATTTGTACTGCAAATAAGTTGGAATTTGACATTCAATTTATTTTATTGTCACTCAGTGTTTGTCACTAGGCTGTTTATTGAGGAAAGAGCAGTGTAAAATTATATTTGAGAAATGAGTTGAAAAGATCATAAGTTTTATAGAAGTAGATGAATAGCAAAACTATTTGTTGTTGCTGTTTAGTCACTAAGTCCTGTCTGACTCTTTGCAACCTTATGGACTGCAACGCGTCCAGGCTTCCCTGTCCTTCACTACCTCCCAGAGTTTGCTCAGACTCACGTCCCTTGAGTCGGTGATGCTATCTAAACATCTCATCCTCTGTCATCCCCTTCTCCTCCTGCCCTCAATCTTTCCTAGCATCAGGGTCTTCTCCAGTGAGTCAGCTCTTTGTATTAGGTGGCCAAAGTATTGGAACTTCTGCTTCAGCATCTGTGCTTCCAATGAATAACAGGGTTGATTTCTTTTAGGATTGACTGGTTAGATTTCCTTGCAGCCCAAGAAACTCTCAAGAATCTTCTCCAGCACCACATTTCAAAGGCATCAATTCTTTGGTGTTCAGCTTTCTTTATGGTCCAGCTCTCACATACATGCATGACTACTGGAAAAACCATAGCTTTGACTAACAAGAATCTTGTCAGCAAAATGATGTCTCTGCTTTTTAATAAGCTTTCTAAGTTTGTCATAGCTTTCCTTTCAGTGAGCAAGCATCTTAACTTCATAGCTTCAGTCATCCTCCACAGTGATTTTGGAGCCCAAGAAAATAAAATATGTCACTGTTTTCACTTTTTCCCATCTATTTGCCATGAAGTGATGGGAATGAATGTCATAATCTTAGTTTTTTGAATGTTGAGTTTTAAGCCAGCTTTTTCATTCTCCTATTTCATTCGCAAAAAGAGGCTCTTTAGTTCTTTTTTGCTTTCTGATATTAGGGTAGTGTCATCTGCATAGCTGAGGTTGTTGATATTTCTCCCAGAAATCTTGATTCCAGCTTGTGATTAATACATTCTGGCATTTCATATGATGTACTCTACATGAAAGTTAAATAAACAGGGTCACAATATAGAACCTTGACATACTCCTTTCTCAGTTTTGACCAGTCAGTTTTTCCATGTGCAGTTCTAACTTTACTTCTTGACCTGCAAAAAGTTCCTCAGGAAGCAGGTAAGATAGTCTAGTATTCCTATCTTTTAAAGAATTTTCCATAGTTTGTTTTGATCCACAGTCAAAACCTTTAAACAGAAATATACTGTTTTTCTGGAATTACTTTGCTTTTTCTAGGAACCAATGATGTTGGCAGTTGATCTGTGATACTTCATCCTTTTCTAAATCCAACAAAACTGTAGTTTCCCTTTAAATCCTGTAGGCCATCTCTTCAAAGCTCCATATCCCAAATCGTTTATACTCAGGGAGAAACAAACTCTGGCATCCTCTGTTTTTGAGGGTAAACAATTTTTGCTTATAGCCATGGAGTTACTTTGTACTGATGTGGTTCAATATGGCCCCATTCTCACTTTAAGGCATCATCTCCTATCCTCCCTTTTTTCTTCATTCTCTCCTCTCTGTTCTGTACCCACACACTCCTTCTTCCCTCCAATACATGCAAAGATAGTATGTACGATATTTGTTCGGCTTGTTATGCTCTTCCTTACTTCTCTTTACCGAACAAAATCCTCTTCTTCTGATACCTTCCTTAATCTCTCTTAATACTTGGTGGATTCCAACAAATAGCCCATAGTAGTTATCAGATTGTGTTGATATTGTATGCCTCTCTTTTCTCTCATTCTCCCCTCATCTTGTTCTCCATTTATAGATAATTCACCAAAGTCTCAGATATCTAACAAGTGCTCTTTAATTCTAATATGGGTTTCCCTGATTCCCAAGACCTTCCAGTTGTTCAAGCTGGATATAGAAAAGGCAGAGGGACCAGAGATCAAATTTCCAACATCTGTTGGATCACAGGAAAATCAAAAGAAATCCAGAAAAACATCTACTTCTGCTTCATTGAGTATGCTAAAGCCTTTGACTGTGTGGAACACAACAAACTGGTAAATTCTTGAAGAGAGGGGAATACCAGACCACTTTACCTGCCTCCTAAGAAATCTGTGTCCAGGTCAAGAAGCAACCATTAAAACTGGACATGGAACCAGAGACTGATTCCAAATTTAGAAAGGAGTATGTCAAGGCTGTATAGTGTCACGCTGCTTATTTAACTTATATCCATAGTACATCATGCGAAATGGGGGACCGGATGAAGCAAAAGCTGGATCAAGATTGCTGGGAGAAATATGAATAACCTCAGATATGCAGATGACACCACCCTTATGGCAGAAAGTGAGGAAGAACTAAAGAGCCTCTTGATGAAAGTGAAAGAGGCAAGCGAGAAGTTGGCTTAAAGCTCAACATTCAAAAAATGAAGATCATGGCATCTGGTCCCATCACTTCATGGCAAATTCATAGGGAAACAATGGAAACAGTGACAGATTTTGTTTTCTTGGGCTCCAAAATCACTGCAGATGGTGACTGCAGCCATGAAATTAAAAGATGCTTGTTCCTTGGAATAAAAGTTATATCCAACCTAGACAACATATTAAAAAACAGAGACAACACTTTGCTGAAAAAGATCTTGCTAGTCAATGCTATAGTTTTTTTTTAATAGCCCGGTATGGATGTGAGAGTTTGGCCTACAGAAAGCTGAGTACTGAGGAATTGATACTTTTGAACTGTGGTGTTGGAGAAGACTCTTGAGAGTTCCTTGGACTGCAAGGAGATCCAACCAGTCAATCCTAAAGGATCGTGAACACTCATTGGAAAGAGTGATGCTGAAACTGAAGCTCTAATAGGCTGGCCACCTGATGCAACGAATTGACTCATTGGAAAAGACCTTGATGCTGGGAAAGATTGAAGGTGGGAGAAGGGGACAACACAAGATGAGTAACAAGTGCTCTTTAATTCTAATATGGGTTTCCCTGATTCCCAAGACCTTCCAGTTGTTCAAGCTGGATATAGAAAAGGCAGAGGGACCAGAGATCAAATTTCCAACATCTGTTGGATCACAGGAAAATCAAAAGAAATCCAGAAAAACATCTACTTCTGCTTCATTGAGTATGCTAAAGCCTTTGACTGTGTGGAACACAACAAACTGGTAAATTCTTGAAGAGAGGGGAATACCAGACCACTTTACCTGCCTCCTAAGAAATCTGTGTCCAGGTCAAGAAGCAACCATTAAAACTGGACATGGAACCAGAGACTGATTCCAAATTTAGAAAGGAGTATGTCAAGGCTGTATAGTGTCACGCTGCTTATTTAACTTATATCCATAGTACATCATGCGAAATGGGGGACCGGATGAAGCAAAAGCTGGATCAAGATTGCTGGGAGAAATATGAATAACCTCAGATATGCAGATGACACCACCCTTATGGCAGAAAGTGAGGAAGAACTAAAGAGCCTCTTGATGAAAGTGAAAGAGGCAAGCGAGAAGTTGGCTTAAAGCTCAACATTCAAAAAATGAAGATCATGGCATCTGGTCCCATCACTTCATGGCAAATTCATAGGGAAACAATGGAAACAGTGACAGATTTTGTTTTCTTGGGCTCCAAAATCACTGCAGATGGTGACTGCAGCCATGAAATTAAAAGATGCTTGTTCCTTGGAATAAAAGTTATATCCAACCTAGACAACATATTAAAAAACAGAGACAACACTTTGCTGAAAAAGATCTTGCTAGTCAATGCTATAGTTTTTTTTTAATAGCCCGGTATGGATGTGAGAGTTTGGCCTACAGAAAGCTGAGTACTGAGGAATTGATACTTTTGAACTGTGGTGTTGGAGAAGACTCTTGAGAGTTCCTTGGACTGCAAGGAGATCCAACCAGTCAATCCTAAAGGATCGTGAACACTCATTGGAAAGAGTGATGCTGAAACTGAAGCTCTAATAGGCTGGCCACCTGATGCAACGAATTGACTCATTGGAAAAGACCTTGATGCTGGGAAAGATTGAAGGTGGGAGAAGGGGACAACACAAGATGAGATGATTTCATGGCATCACCGGCTCGATGGACATGAGTTTGAGCAAGCTCCAGGAGTTGGTGATGGGCAGGGAAGCTTGGCGTGCTGCAATTCAATCCATGTAGTCACAAAGAGTCTGACACAACTGAGCAACAGAAATGAATTGAACTGGTTGCTTAATCGATGAAGAATCCACCTTCAAAGCAGGAGACTGCCTGCAGCAATCAGGAGACCTTGATTTGATCACTGGGTGAGAAAGGTTCCCTGGAGGATGAAATGGCAACATACTCCAATATTCTTGCCTGGGAAATCCCATGGATAGAGGAGCCAGATGAGTTACAGTCCATGGGGTTGTAAGAATTAGACACGATTTGGCCACTTACCCACCAGGACCAAAGCTCAGATAGCTAAGAATGTCTTTAAATAAAAAAATGTAATTAGCCATTAATAAATGTACTTAACCATAAATAAATGTACTTAACCAACCTCAGAATACTGATGAGCTTTTAAAACCTTATGCTCTTATAGAGTCTTATTCTGAAGATTATTTATATGTAATATGCAAATTATGATTTTGGTCAAATGGAAAATTGAGCTTAAACAGAAATTGCAGATCAAACTGGGAAAATGACTCGAACTTTATCTGAGAGTTCCTGTTTTGTTTTAGTGTGAAAAGTTATGCAGAAGCACAGAAATGTTATAGCCTAAAAGTGCCTTAAGTAGGTCCATGGATGTTAGATTAAATAATAGATTTTTTCCTACAGATTTAGAGGGAAAGTGGCCATGCTCACATTTTGATTTCAGATATCTTGCTTCCAGTCCTGTGAGAGAATAAATTTCTGTAGTTTTAACCCACTCAGTTGTGGTATTTCGTTATGACATGACTAGAAAACTAATATAGCTTCAACTTAGTGATAAGGAAATGTTGTCTAGGTTTACTTTGAGTTAACATTTTGATGTTAATGATGATCAGCATTTATGCCAGCTTTTATTGATAGTCAACTTTTATTAATGTCATGATATACAAAATGATAGCCTTTAGCAATATTCGAGAATATTTTTAAAAAATCATGGGGAAAATGTACATATCAACAGAGATATCAGTGTTACATTTGCTGGTGCTCTTGGTTACTCTTGGTATCTCTAATTGCTTGAAGATATCTCTAGTCTTTCCCATTCTGTTGTTCTACTCTATTTCTTTGCATTGATCCCTAAGGAAGGCTTTCTTATCTCTCCTTGCTATTCTTTGGAACTCTGCATTCAGATGCTTATATCTTTCCTTTTCTCCTTGGCTTTTTGCTTCTATTCTTTTAACAGCTATTTATAAGTCTTCCCCAGACAGCCATTTTGCTTTTTTACATTTCTTTTCCATGGGGATGGTCTTGATCCCTGTCTCCTGTACAGTGTCACGAGCCTCATTCCATAGGTCATCGGGCAATCTATCTATCAGATCTAAGCCCTTAAATTGATTTCTCACATCCACTGTATAATCATAAGGGATTTGATTTAGGCCGTACCTGAATTGTCTAGCGGTTTTCCCTGCTTTCTTCAATTTAAGTCTGAATTTGGTAATAAGAAGTTCATGATCTGAGTCAGTCAGTTCCTGGTCTTGTTTTTGTTGACTGTATAGAGCTTCTCCATCTTTTGCTGCTGAGAATATAATCAATCTGATTTCGGTGTTGACCATTTGGTAATGTCCATGTGTAGAGTCTTCTCTTGTGTTGTTGGAAGAGGATGTTTGCTATGACCAGTGCATTTTCTTGGCAAAATTCTGTTAGTCTTTGTCCTGCTTCATTCCATATTCCAAGGCCAAATTTGCCTGTTATTCCAGGTGTTTCTTGCAGAGATGGGCTCAATAAAGAGCAGAAATGGTATGGACTAACAGAAGCAAAAGATATTAAGAAGAGATGGCAAGAATACACAGAAAAACTGTACAAAAAGGATCTTCACAACCCGGATAATCATGATGGTGTGATCACTCATCTAGAGCCAGACATTCTGGAATGTGAAGTCAAGTGGGCCTTAGAAAGCATCACTATGAATAAAGCTAGTGGAGGTTTTCGAATTCCAGTAGAGCTGTTTCAAATCCTGAAAGATGATGCTGTGAAAGTGCTGCACTGAATATGTGAGCAAATTTGGAAAACTCAGTAGTGGTCACAGGACTGGAAAAGTTCAGTTTTCATTCCAGTCCCAAAGAAAGGCAATGCAAAAGAATGCTCAAACTACCACACAAAATTGCACTTATCTCACACACTAGTAAAGTAATGCTCAAAATTCTCCAGGCCAGGCTTTAGCAATACATGAACCGTGAACTTCCTGATGTTCAAGCTGGTTTTAGAAAAGGCAGAGGAACCAGAGATCAAATTGTCAACATCCGCTGGATCATGGCAAAAGCACGAGAGTTCCAGAAAAACATCTCTTTCTGCTTTATTGACCATGCCAAAGCCTTTGACTGTGTGTGGATCACAATAAACTATGGAAAATTCTGAAAGAGATGGGAATATCAGACCACCTAACCTGCCTCTTGAGAAATCCATATGCAGGCCAAGAAGCAACAGTTAGAGCTGGACATGGAACAACAGACTGGTTCAAATAGGAAAAGGAGTACATCCAGGCTGTATATTGCCCCCCTGCTTATTTAACTTATATGCAGAGTACATCATGAGAAACGCTGGACTAGAAAAAACACAAGCTGGAATCAAGAGTGCTGGGAGAAATATCAATAAGCTCAGATATGCAGATGACACCATTCTTATGGCAGAAATTGAAGAGGAACTAAAAAGACTTGATGAAAGTGAAAGAGGAGAGTGAAAAAGTTGGCTTAAAGCTCAACACTCAGAAAACAAAGATCATGGCATCCAGTCCCATCACTTCATGGGAAATAGATGGGTAACAGTGGAAACAGTGGCTGACTTTAGTTTTGGGGGCTGCAATCACTGCAGATGGTGACTGCAGCCGTGAAATTAAAAGACACTTACTCCTTGGAAGAAAAGTTATGACTAACCTAGATAGCATATTCAAAAGCAGAGACATTACTTTGCTGACTAAGGTCCGTCTAGTCAAGGCTATGGTTTTTCCTGTGGTCATGTATGGATGTGAGAGTTTACTATGGAAAATTCTGAAAGAGATGGGAATATCAGACCACCTAACCTGCCTCTTGAGAAATCCATATGCAGGCCAAGAAGCAACAGTTAGAGCTGGACATGGAACAACAGACTGGTTCAAATAGGAAAAGGAGTACATCCAGGCTGTATATTGCCCCCCTGCTTATTTAACTTATATGCAGAGTACATCATGAGAAACGCTGGACTAGAAAAAACACAAGCTGGAATCAAGAGTGCTGGGAGAAATATCAATAAGCTCAGATATGCAGATGACACCATTCTTATGGCAGAAATTGAAGAGGAACTAAAAAGACTTGATGAAAGTGAAAGAGGAGAGTGAAAAAGTTGGCTTAAAGCTCAACACTCAGAAAACAAAGATCATGGCATCCAGTCCCATCACTTCATGGGAAATAGATGGGTAACAGTGGAAACAGTGGCTGACTTTAGTTTTGGGGGCTGCAATCACTGCAGATGGTGACTGCAGCCGTGAAATTAAAAGACACTTACTCCTTGGAAGAAAAGTTATGACTAACCTAGATAGCATATTCAAAAGCAGAGACATTACTTTGCTGACTAAGGTCCGTCTAGTCAAGGCTATGGTTTTTCCTGTGGTCATGTATGGATGTGAGAGTTCGATTGTGAAGAAGGCAGAGTGCCGAAGAATTGATACTTTTGAACTGTGGTGTTGGAGAAGACTCTTGAGTGTCCCTTGGACTGCAAGAAGATCCAACCAATCCATTTTGAAAGAGATCAGCCATGGGATTTCTTTGGAAGGAATGATGCTAAAGCTGAAGCTCCAGCACTTTGCCCACCTCATACGAAGAGCTGACTCATTGGAAAAGACTTTGATGCTGGGAGAGGTTGAGGGAGGGAGGAGAAGGGGACCTCTGAGGCTGAGATGGCTGGATGGCATTACTGACTCAATGGACGCAAGTCTGAGTGAACTCCGGGAGATGGTGATGGACAGGGAGGCCTGGCGTGCTGCAATTCATGGGCTCGCAAAGAGTCGGACACGAGTGAGTGACTGAACTTAGTTACCCATCCATTAGCTATTTCCTTCTCCTCTTTGCCTTTAAATATAGCTGGAGGAATGTATGAGGTTTGGACCTATGATAGACATGTTAAGAATAAGAATTTTAAAGGAAAAAAAAAAAAAGACCCAGATATTTAACATTAACCAGCCACCAACAAACCTGAAACGATTTCCTGCAAATCATTTTATTATAGGAGGTAATGAACTCTGTTGAATGAACTATATTTAGTTGGATTTCTTGATAAATGAAACTCAAACATTCTAATGAGTTAAAGAAGTATGTTTGAGGTTTGAGGAAGCATAAAATAAAGGAGCTCTTGCCCCATGCTGGAAAATTGGACAAGGTTTTAGTAATGATGGAAAGATGCATAAAAATTACCTGGATGAAAAAGAAAATCACAATATCCTCTTGCTGCTGCTGCTAAGTCACTTCAGTCGTGTCCGACTCTATTGGACCCCATAGATGGCAGCCCACCAGGCTCCCCCATCCCTGGGATTCTCCAGGCAAGAACACTGGAGTGGGCTGCCATATCCTTCTCCAATGCATGAAAGGGAAAAGTGAAAGTGAAAGTGAAGTCGCTCAGTTGTGTCTGACTCTTAGCGACCCCATGGACTGCAGCCTACCAGGCTCCTCCATCCATGGGATTTTCCAGGCAAGAGTACTGGAGTGGGGTGCCATTGCCTTCTCCAGAATATTCTCCTAGGAAAAGATAATTGATGATAAAGGTAGAAAGCTATAAAAGAACATTAAAGTGAAGTCACTTTGTGATCCCACGAACTGTAGCCTACCAGGCTCCTCTGTCCATGGAATTTTCCAGGCTATAGTACTGGAGTGGGTTGCCACTTTCTTCTCCAAGGGATCTTCCCGACCCAGGGATCGAACCTAGGTCTCCTGCATTGCAGATAGACACTTTACCCTCTGAGCCATCAGGGAAGTCCATTAAAAAAGCATTACTGTGATGTAAAACAAAGAAGCAGGATGGGTAGAGGAGGTTCAAGTCATGAAAATGTTTTCATGTCCTAATGATGTCATTGGAAATTTTGCTATAAGCAATAGTAATCTACCGGAGTGCTTAATTAAGTTATTGTGACATACTTCTGTTTATATTTTACGATTTATAAAGCTAGAGTAAGAATCTCTCAGTAATAGTTCAGGTAAGAAATGATGATAACAAATCATACATTGGTAATATGAATATTAAATAAATATTATCAAGAAACAGTTTGGAAATAAAATTGAAAATACCCAATTTATTGTATGTGAAGATAAGGAAGATAAAAATAATATAAGATTATTCTCAGGTTTCTGGCTTGAGGGGATAGTGTAAAATAGTTAGTTATGATAATTTTCCAAATGTAAAATACCTAATCTTTTGTTTTCATTGTTTTCTAAGGAAAGTTAAATAAATATACTTCCCTGCTATGGTGTATATAGAATATTACTCAACTTTTCTTGGTAATGCATGGTAATAACTGTGAATATCAATTATTGCTGGTGCTGTAAAATATTTACATACTCTAGGGCTTGGATTGACATGATACTTTTCTATGGCAGGTTATTGTGGAATCCTATGGTGTTAATTAAATTGTTCTATGTCAATTTCATGGTTACTCTTTATTCTTTGTTATTTTTAGACCATGAGTTATCAACTGATTCATTTCTTCAGCCATGTATTAAATTCACATTGTGTTAGACATTGTTCTACACATGGAGGGTATGATGCTGAGAAAGACAAATTTACTTTTCTTAGGGACCTTATACTGTCCTGAGGAAAGACAGACAGTAAACAAGAGACATACATGCTAAGATAATTCAACTTACTAACAAGCGCTTTGAAGGAAACAAAATAGAATTTGCAAGGGATTAGGCCAATAGAGAGTAAACTGGTAAGGAGGGAAATCACCTATTGAGAGGCAATTTTTAGTGAAACCTGTAGGTGATGAAAAGTTATGACCAACCTAGATAGTATATTCAAAAGAAGAGACATTACTTTGCCAACTAAGGTCCGTCAATCAAAGCTAGGGTTTTTCCTGTGGTCATGTATGGATGTGAGAGTTGGACTGTGAAGAAAGCTGAGTGCCAAAGAATTGATGCTTTTGAACTGTGGTGTTGGAGAAGACTCTTGAAAGTCCCTTGGACTGCAAGGAGACCCAACCAGTTCATCCTAAAGGAGATCAGTCCTGGGTGTTCTTTGGAAGGAATGAAACTGAACTCCAGTACTTTGGCCACGTCATACAAAGAGTTGACTCATTGGAAAAGACTCTGATGCTGGGAGGAATTGGGAGCAGGAGGAGAAGGGGACGATCGAGGATGAGATGGCTGGATGGCATCATGGACTCGATGGACTTGAGTCTGAGTGAACTCTGGGAGATGGTGATGGACAGGGAGGCCTGGCGTGCTGTGATTCATGGGGTTGCAAAGAGTCAGACACGACTAAGTGACTGAACTGAACTGAACTGAAGTAAGTGATGATATCATGAAGCTAATTTCTGAGAGGTAAGGATTTCGGAGGCAGAAGCCAAGCAGAATAAAGATGGAAAAGGAGACATAAATGTGATGAATTTGAGGAACTGAGAGGTTGTTGAAGCTGAATGATCAAGGAGGTTGGGGTAGTAAGAGTTGAAGCTAGAGAGCTGGGCATGGTGCAGATCATAAAGTCCTAGGATCCTGTCACAAGGAGATGAATATTATCCAACTACAATGAGACTCTTGAGAGTCCGTTGGACTGCAAGGAGATTCAACCAATCCATTCTGAAGGAAATCAGCCCTGGGATTTCTTTGGAAGGAATGATGCTGAAGCTGAAACTCCAGTACTTTGGCCACCTCATGCGAAGAGCTGACCCATTGGAAAAGACTCTGATGCTGGGAGGGATTGGGGGCAGGAGGAGAAGGGGACGACCGAGGATGAGATGTCTGGATGGCATCACTAACTCAACGGACATGAGTTTGAGTGAACTCTGGGAGTTGGTGATGGACAGGGAGGCCTGGCGTGCTGTGATTCATGGGGTCGCAAAGAGTCAGACGCGACTGAGAGACTGAACTGAACTGAACTGAGGCAATAGGAAGAGAAGTAGAAGCACCAAATATATATTTAAGGCAAAACTGAGAGAACATGTTGTTCATAGAATATTTTTCTCCTTACAATTTTGCTGCTACTTTACTGTAGATTATTACATTCAGACTATCAGGTGGCCAACCAGCTCATCCTAAAGGAGACCAGTCTTGGGTGTTCACTGGAAGGACCGATGCTGAGGCTGAAACTCCAATACTTTGGCCACCTGATGTGCAGAGTTGACTCATTGGAAAAGACCCTGATGCTAGGAGGGATTACGGGCAGGAGGAGAAGGGGACAACAGAGGATGAGATGGCTGGATGGCATTTCTGACTCGATGCACATGAGTTTAGGTAAACTCTGGGAGTTGGCGAGAGACAGGGAGGCCTGGCGTGCTTCGATTATGGGGTCACAGAGTCTGACATGACTGAGTGACTGAACTGAACTGAACCAATGATGATCTAAAGTGAATTCTGAGTAATAGTTTAAAGGGTTTTTTGTAAGTAGAATATAAATTCAGTGTATTGTCTTTATGCCTTTAGAGTGTTTTGTGGGTTCTCAGAAGATTATTGGAGAGTAGCTTGTTTAAAAATGTGAAATTGCTGTGCCTTAATTTTAAGATTCATATTTTGAGGACATCAGCATCAATTTGAAAGAGTTTGCTTGTGATTCTCAGTACCCCAGAGCAAAGTGATGAGTGTTTACCAAGAAACTATGTCTTCTAGTAGATAGACCAAAATTTGGAGACTTTGAGATGTTCTCATTTTCACTGATCATATACTCTTTGACCTTGCTCAATACTTTTAATGGCTCTATGTTACAGTTTCTCAGTCTTTGAATGGCAATAATGATCTTTTCCATCTAAGTTGAGGTATATTTATAAAATACATGGAACTTGGCAACAGGAAATCACTACATTCACAACAATTTATTGTTAGCTTTATGGCCAATTCGCATCTCAAAGGAGTTGAAGTCATTGCTATTTGAAGGTTGTCCAGTTCATTTTTTAGATAGATGGCTGACCTAGTACAGCAGTGACACAAAGTCCCTGAACAATTATACTCAAACTCTGCCTTGGTTGTGACAGAAAAAAAAAATATGATTGTTGAATCAATGGGGCTGTAAAAATGACTTGCCTTTCTTCTAACCTGTTGGGAAATGTAAGAAAATGCTGGGGTTGGAAGTTTAAAAAGAAGTCAGGACTGTTTTTTTAAAAATACTGTTTCAATTTTGAGGTATTGTAATTTTAGACTTATTAGTTTTGTTTCTTAGGTATTCATGAGAAATATTCTTATTTGATTAAAATTTACTGTGTATTTCATGATAATAAGGTCAGTCTGATAAATGTGACAAGAGATGCTAAGTGTTTATAGAAATATGGATTTGTAAAAATCATTATGTTTGGTGAAATAAAGTAAGTTATATAGATAAGGTGACATTTGTCTATCTACACACAGTACATATGAGGGAAGACTGTTTTCCTCCTAAGTAAATAAGGTGAGTCAACACTTTCAAATGGAAATACAATGGTTACAATTGAGGAGAGCTGAATATATTCACTGGAGCACATAGAGAGGGGAAATAAACCAAATAAAGACACAGAGTAGGCTTATTGGTAACACTTTTAATGACAACCTTAGAATCTGAATGCTGTATTATAGATGGGAACACTACAACTGAGATAACCTGGTTTCTGCTTAATTTTAAAGAAGTCTTTTTGATAGTATGTGTATAGATATACCATTACCTAATATCACTCCTCAAATTAATTATAAATATAGATTAAAAAACAGGATCAATTTAAAGAGCTAGAGAAACCTATTTTTTTACTGAGATATAATCCATATGCCATAAAATTCACCCTATTAATGATGATAGTGTCCAATCATCATGACTGCATAATTTTAGAATAATTGCATCACTCCCTAAAGATAACCCATACTTAATGGCAGTCATTTTCCCCCTATTCTTCACAGTACCACTAAGACATAATATTACTGACTCATAATAATTAGCAGTGTGTGCTAAGCTGCTTCAGTTGTGTCCAACTCTTTTCAACCCTATGGACTGTAGCCTGCCAGACTTTTCTGTCCATAGGATTCTCCAGGCAAGAATACTGGAATGGGTTGCCATGGCCTCCTCGAGGGGATCTTCCTGAGCCACGAATGGAACCCTGTGTCTTTTAAGCCTCCTGAATCTCTATGCCTCCTGTATCGGCAAATGGGTTCTTTACCACTAGCACCACCTGGGAAGCCCAATTAGTGGTAAAAGTTACTCATTTGATTTTTGTCTCCGTGGATTTGTATGCTGAGGAAGTTTGGATCTTAAAGACCTAAAACATAACCAATTTTTTTCACTTAACATGACATTTGAATTTTTATCCATGTTGTGGCATGTAACAGTATAATATTCTGTTTTATTGTCGAATAATATTCCATTTAAGGAATATGACACATTTTGTTTATTTATCAGTTGATGAACATTTGGATTGTTTCACTTTTTGGCTATTATAAATAATGCTGTGAATAGTAACATAGAAGTTTTTATGCATTTATGTTGTTAATTGTTTGTGTGTGCATGCACTCACACTCATTCGTGTACAGCTCTGGGACTCCAGGGACTCTACCCCATCAGGCTCCTCTGTCCATGGGATTTTCAGTTGTTCAGAATGAAGCTGAAGGATAATAGGATAACTCTATTTTTAACATTTTAAAGAACTACTGTGTTTTTTTTTTTTTCTGAAGTAGCTGCACTATTTGACAATGCCACTAGTGATGTTTAAGTGTTCCAACTTCTCCACATCCTCTCCAACACATGTTATTGTTCATATTTTTAATTTTAGTTATGAGTGAAAGGCATATCTCACTGGGGACTCAATCTGTATATTTCCTTAATGACTAATGATTTGATTAAACACATTTTTGTATGTTGGGCTTCCCTCATAGTTCAGTCAGTAAAGAATCCACCTGCAATACAGGAAACCCTGGTTCAATTCATGGGTCAGGAAGATCTGCTGGAGAAGGGTTAGGCTAACCCCTCCAATGTTCTTGGACTTACATTGTGGTTCAGCTGGTTAAGAATCTGCCTACAATGTAGGAGACCTGGGTTTGATCCCTGGGTCAGAAAGATCCCTGGGAGAAGGGGAAAGCTACCCACTCTGGTATTTTGGCCTGGAGAATTCCATGGCAATTAGTCTGTGGGTTCGCAAATAGTCAGATGTGACTTTCATTTTCTATTTTTATATTTATTAACAGTGTATATTCTTTAGAGAAATTTATATTCAAATCCATAACACATTTTTAAAGTGGTTTGTGTTTTTGCTATTGAGATGTAAGATTCTTTATAATTCTTGATATAAATCCATTATAAAATATCTTAGATGTACTGTATCTGATGAAAATATATAATATATTTTCTCCCCTTTCTGAGTTGTCTTTTTCTTGATGATTCCCTTTGAAGCAGAATTTTTAAAATTTAGATTATGTTTAATTGTATATTTTTTTCTTTTGTAGATGGTTATTTTCGTATTATAGCTAAGAGGCCATTGCTAAATCTGAGGTATTTACTCCTACATTTCCATGTAAGAGTATTATATTTGTACTCTCTATATGTGAATCTTTAATACATTTTAAATTATTTTTTATTATAGCATGAGATAAGCATAAAGTGAACATATTGTTGTCTTGGAACCATGTGTTTAAAGATTCTTCTTTTACCACTGAATTGCTTGGTACTTTTGTCAAAATTCAATAAACCGTAAATGTAAGAACATGCTTCTGGACTTTCAATTCTGTTCTATTTGTTTGATGTTTCTGTTTCTTATCCGAGGACCGCAGTGTCCTGATAACAAGAGATTTTTAGTAAGTTTTGAAAACAAAAAATGTGAGTCTTCTTACTTTGTTTTTCTCTTTGTACAGTGTTCACACTATTCTGGACCTATTGTAGTTCCATATGAATTTTAGGATTGGATTGTTGTTTTCTGCCAAAAAGCCACTTAGGATTTTGAAAAAG
>SJYC01022433.1:0-23051 GCA_006408675.1 Madoqua kirkii | reverse complement strand
GAGATGTTTTTCTGGAACTCTCTTGCTTTTTTGATGATCCAGCAAATGTTGGTAATTTGATCTCTGGTTCCTCTGCCTTTTCTAAAACCAGCTTGAACATCAGGAAGTTCATGGTTCACATATTGCTGAAGCCTGGCTTGGAGAATTTTGAGCATTACTTTACTAGCATGTGAGATAAGTGCAATTGTGCGGTAGTTTGAGCATTCTTTGGCATTGCCTTTCTTTGGAACTGGAATAAAAACTGACCTTTTCCAGTCCTGTGGCCACTGCTGAGTTTTCCAAATTTGCTGGCATATTAAGTGCAGCACTTTCACAGCATCATCTTTCAGGATTTGAAATAACTCTACTGGAATTCCATCACCTCCACTAGCTTTGGTCATACTGATGCTTTCTAAGGCCCACTTGACTTCACATTCCAGGATGTCTGGCTCTAGATGAGTAATCACACTATGGTGATTATCTGGGTTATGAAGATCTTTTTTGTATAGTTCTTCTGTGTATTCTTGCCACCTCTTCTTAATATTTTCTGCTTCTGTTAGATCCATACCATTTCTGTCCTTTATCGAGACCACCTTTGCATGAGATGTTCCCTTGGTATCTCTGATTTCCTTGAAGAGATCTCTAGTCTTCCCCATTCTGTTCTTTTCCTCTATTTCTTTGCACTGATTGCTAAAGAAAGCTTTCTTCTCTCTTCTTGCTATTATTTGGAACTTTGCATTCAGATGCTTATATCTTTCCTTTTCTCCTTTGTTTTTGCTTCTCTTCTTTCCACAGCTATTTGTAAGGCTTCCCTAGACAGCCATTTTGCTTCTTTGCATTTCTTTTCCTTGGGGATGGTCTTGATCCCTGACTCCTGTACAATGTCATGAACCTATTCCGTAGTTAATCAGACACTCTATCTGTCAGATCTAGGCCCTTAAATCTATTTCTCACTTCCACTGATAAAGTAGTATTAAATACAGATTTGTTCAAGTTTCACAAATTTTAAGCTAGTGTCCATTTTTTATTTTTATAACTTATTCAAGATTCCACATGGCATTTAGTTGCAATGAACAGCTTCAGCTACAGGCAGCAAATTCTGATAAATTATTTTTCCATTTTTATTCTATTCATATTTATTAGAAATATTTTCTAGTTTTCCTTGTTATACTTTCTTAAATGCAGGGATTCCCTGTAGCATACACCCACCATTTAGAAATGGACATTTAATTTCTAAATACATAAGTTTTTCTAAGTATCCTTGATATTAATTTTTTAATATTAATTTCTCATTTAAATGCTTTCTTCTCTGCAATCACCTTCTGTGTTTATTCAGTTATTCAACTTTATTTAGGTTTTCTATGGTTTAGTCAAAGATCTCTCTTGGTAAATGTCACACTGCACTTGAAAATATGTGGGTTATTTTCAAGTATATTTTTAATATTGATTCCTAACTTAATTCCATAGTGATAAGAAACAGAATGTATGATTTCAGTACCTTTAGACCATGAAGTTTTTGCTCCTTGTTTTATGTCTCTGGATATGTTCCAGTGTCTCCTGGTTTATAGTCTATAGGTATTTGAATAGAATTTGTACTGTGCTGTTGTGTGAAAATTATATAAATTTTAATTACATTGAATTGGTTGATAGTGCTTTTCAGGTCTACTTGTCCTTTCACCTTTCTATTTATTGAATTAATTTTTGAGAGATTAATATTGAAATTCCAACTAAAAATCTTGGTTTATCTACTTAAAAAATAGTTGTAGGAAAGTTTTGGACTGAGGGCTTCCCAGGTGGTGCTAGTGTTAAAGAATCTGCCTGCCAGTGCAGGGGACATAAGAGATGAGGATTCGATCCCTGAGTTGGGAATATCCCCTAGAGGAGGGCATGGCAACTCATCCAGTATGCTTGCTTGCCGAATCCCATGGACAGAGGAGCCTTGTGGGTTACAGTCCATAGAGACGCAAAGAGTCGGACAAGACTGAATCAGTTTAGCACACATGAAAATAGTAGGATAATATGTAACTTTGTTCTATATTTTCCAAGTCTCCTGTAAACATGTTGTTATACTGTCATAATTTTAAAAATGGGAAGAATACAACAAACAAGGGCATTCAATTATTAGCAAAATGTGACTCTTTCAGATAGTGATGTGAATTGTTACTCCATTTCCAAGAACCAAGCTGATACCACTTTTAGAGCTTCACCTATGAGTTAAGGTTTCCCAATCTGTGGGAATGTTCTCAGAGCAGTTTATTTGGCAGCCTGCATGGGAGAGCAGATGTATTTGTGAGCTCAAGTAAAAGATTGTCAAACTCTGCTCTATGACAACTCTTTAGTTCTTTTCTACTCTCTTTCTCAAGTGGGAAACATTAAAGCTTGCCTCATATTTGTCCATATGCTGCTTGGATTCTTCAAGTAATGTGTTTTAGTTATGACTTCTCACTATCCTTGATGGAAAAAATACACCTAAAATGTGCCATGTGTAGGCAAGAACCTATGCTTTTCATTAGTCATACGTTCAGCCGACATGTGGTCTTATCTACATATCAGTCAGTTCAGTTCAGTCTCTCAGTTGTGTCCAACTCTTTGTGACGCCATGAACCACAGCATGCCAGGCCTCCCTGTCCACCACCAACTCCCAGAGTTCACCCAAAAGCATGTCCATTGTGTCGGTGATGCCATACAACCATCTCATCCTCTGCTGTTCCCTTCTCCTCCTGCCTTCAATCTTTCCCAGTACCAGGGTCTTTTCAAATGAGTCAGCTCTTCGCATCAGGTGGCCAAAGTATTGGAGCTTCAGCTTCAACATCAGTTCTTTCAATGAACACCCAGGACTGATCTCCTTTAGGATGGACTGGTTGGATCTCCTTGCAGTCCAAGGGACTCTCAAGAGTCTTCTCCAACACCAAAGTTCAAAAGCATCAATTCTTTGGCACTCAGCTTTCTTTATAGTCCAACTTTCACATCATACATGACTACAGGAAAAACCATAGCCTTGACTAGATGGACCTTTGTTAACAAAGTAATGTCTCTCTGTTTTTCAATATGCTGTCTAGGTTGGTCATAACTTTCCTTCCAAGGAGTAAGCGTCTTTTAATTTCATGGCTGCAGTCACCATCTGCAGTGATTTTGGAGCCCAGAAAAATAAAGTCAGCCACTGTTTCTATACACTGTTCCCCATCTATTTGCCATGAAGTGATGGGACCAGATGCCATGACCTTCATTTTCTGAATGTTGAGCTTTAAACCAACTTTTTTTACTCTCCTCTTTCACTTTCATCAAGAGGTTCTTTAGTTCTTCTTCACATTCTGTCATAAGGGTGGTGTCATCTGCATATCTGAGGTTATTGATTTTTCTCCTGGCAATCTTGATTCCAGCTTGTGCTTCCTCCAGCACAGCATTTCTCATGATGTGCTCTGCATATAAGTTAAATAAGCAGGGTGACAATATACAGCCTTGACATACTCATTTTCCTATTTGGAACCAGGCTGTTGTTTCATGTCCAGTTCTAACTGTTCCTTCCTGACCTGCATACAGATTTCTTAAGAGGCAGGTCAGGTGGTCTAGTATCCCCATTTCAGAATTTTCCAGTTTATTGTGATCCACACAGTCAAAGGCTTTGGCATAGTTAATAAAGCAGAAATAAATGTTTTTTCTGGAACTTTCTTGGTTTTTCCATGATCCAGGAGATGTTGGCAATTTGGTCTCTGGTTCCTCTGCCTTTTCTAAAACCAGCTTGAACATCTGGAAGTTCATGGTTCACATATTGCTGAAGCCTGGCTTGGAGAATTGGTGGTGTCATCTGCATATCTGAGGTTATTGATTTTTCTCCTGGCAATCTTGATTCCAGCTTGTGCTTCCTCCAGCACAGCATTTCTCATGATGTGCTCTGCATATAAGTTAAATAAGCAGGGTGACAATATACAGCCTTGACATACTCATTTTCCTATTTGGAACCAGGCTGTTGTTTCATGTCCAGTTCTAACTGTTCCTTCCTGACCTGCATACAGATTTCTTAAGAGGCAGGTCAGGTGGTCTAGTATCCCCATTTCAGAATTTTCCAGTTTATTGTGATCCACACAGTCAAAGGCTTTGGCATAGTTAATAAAGCAGAAATAAATGTTTTTTCTGGAACTTTCTTGGTTTTTCCATGATCCAGGAGATGTTGGCAATTTGGTCTCTGGTTCCTCTGCCTTTTCTAAAACCAGCTTGAACATCTGGAAGTTCATGGTTCACATATTGCTGAAGCCTGGCTTGGAGAATCTTGAGCATTAGTTTACTAGCATGTGAGATGAGTGCAATTGTGCAGTAGTTTGAGCATTCTTTGGCACTGCCTTTGTTTGGGGTTGGAATGAAAACTGACCTTTTCCAGTCTTGTGGCCACTGCTGAGTTTTTCAAATTTGCTGGCATATTGAGTGTAGCACTTTCACAGCATCATCTTTTAGTATTTGAAACAGCTCAATGGGAATTCCATCACTTCCACTAGCTTTGTTCCTAGTGATGCTTCCTAAGGCCCACTTAACTTCACATCCAAGGATTTCTGGCTCTAGGTGAGTGATCACTCCATCGTGATTATCTGGGTTGTGAAGATCTTTTTTGTACAGTTCTGTGTATTCTTGTTACCTCTTCATAATATCTTCTGTTTCTGTTAGGTCCCTATGATTTCTCTCTTTTATTGAGCCCATCTTTGCATGAAATGTTCCTTTGGTATCTCTAGTTTTCTTGAAGAGATCTCTAGTCTTTGTCATTCTATTGTTTTCCCCCATTTCTATCTATCTATCTATAGATTACTAGAATGTATATGTGTATGGTGAATACTTAGGAAGCTAAGTCTTTGCTGGATGCTACGGGAATAATTTGGCTTATCCAACTCCAATGCAGTGCATCCTGTTTACCTTCAAATTTAATGTTCAAATTTATTCCCAATAACATCTGAGCCAAATTCACATTTATAAACATGCAATTCTGATCTTGGATCTCTGTGTAGATGCAATCATTCTTTATATTGTCATTCTATTGTTTTCCCCATTTCTATCTATCTATCTATAGATTACTAGAATGTATATGTGTATGGTGAATACTTAGGAAGCTAAGTCTTTGCTGGATGCTACGGGAATAATTTGGCTTATCCAACTCCAATGCAGTGCATCCTGTTTACCTTCAAATTTAATGTTCAAATTTATTCCCAATAACATCTGAGCCAAATTCACATTTATAAACATGCAATTCTGATCTTGGATCTCTGTGTAGATGCAATCATTCTTTATATTATCAATGACTTTCTGAGAAATTTCAGAATTAATTGCCTCCTTGTTTGCAAATACAGTGACCAGTCTTTGTAAACCTGTATGCAATGTGTTACACATGCTATCTTTTCCCCATTACCCCCTTGCATAGCTTTGTTTCATCTTTTCCAGAAATAACAACATAATAAAAATGACCTTCTTATAGAATGAGGGTTTGAATGATAACTTCTCATTCCTCTATTTCACATATTAAACTCAGGTTTCTTTTTCCATCCCAAGCAGGAACTTAATTGAAATGTCTTGCATTCATCATCATTATTTTAACTGTGATGTCAATCATCTTCTTTGGATTTTCTACGTTTTTAAATTTTGCTCTTTTCTTGCTTCTTTTGGATTTTAAGTAATTGTAATGAAATAAACAATAGTCTTCTAATTTCCCTCTTTTATGTAATTGGATATCTCTATAATTTTACAGTTAAGAGGAAAGTATAATTGTTTTTTTTTAAAATCTAATGATTAGACACACACACACAAGGGAGTTTCCAGGAGGAAATGGCATTTCCTCCTCCAGGGGATCTTCCTGACCCAGGGGTTGAAGCTGCGTCCCCTGCATTAGCAGGAAGTTTCTTTACCACTGAGACACCTGGGAAGCGCCCTGTGTGGTTTGGCTTTGGGCAAATGAATCTTGTTCAAAGGGATTTATCCACAGCCCTTCTTTATCCAAGTGGGCATCTTTGTTAAGGAAGATATGCCAAACTTCTAGCTCTTCAAATTCGTGTAAGCAGCTGCACTATGAGGATCTAGAATGTTATATTATATGTGAGCACCTTATTTAGAAATCTTGGAGAATTGCCAACTATTTTTATTTCTCATTTCTTATGGTGGTATAATTTGAAATAGAACCACATTTTCTATTGTGGTTCTACTCTGTTCTCTCTCTGTCTCTGTCCGTGTATGTGTGTGTGTGTGTGTGCCTGTCTGTCTGTGTCTCAGTTTTTAAATTATCCAGAATACAGTAGGAAAGAGCTCAGATGAAGAACTCTAGAAAGTGAAGATTTTCCGATTTGGCAGAAGCCACAGAGTGTTCGGGGAATCAGATGTTTTCTTTTGAAAATATTGGCAGTACTGCCATCCTGCAGCTGTCACATACACCTCAGTGTCCAGTGAGCACTAAGTCTGAATTCGGCAAGAGAATATAGAAAGAGCAACTGGAAGGCCAGGATTAGTACTTGGAATTCCGGCATGAGCACTTCCTAGGCTTTGTTTCTTACGCCTGAAGAACAACCCACGATGGTGGAATGCAAAAAATTCTCTCTTTAAAAAACAACAACAGCAAAAACAACTTTCCACTTAATTGAAAAGAAATTGAATGCACTGCAAGAACCCTGATTCTTTAAGGGACATGTTTTTAGTTGTTACTATTCTATCATGGCGGACTTTTAGGGAAGGCTTGAGAATATGCCTGCTGATGCAGAAGATTGCAACTTTGATCCCTGGGTCAGGAAGATCCCCTGCAGAAGAAAATGACAGTTCACTCCAGTATTCTAGCCTGGGAAATCCCATGGACAGAGGAGCCTGGAGGGCTACAGTCCAGGGGGTCACCAAAAGAGTAGGGCATGACTGAAGTAACAGCATTCATGCATGCACATGACTTAGCAGCTAAAACAACAACACTATATCAGGGTAGGAAAATCCCAGAACTCGGAAGAGTGTCCCTTGGCATTTCTTCAATTCTAAACATTATCATGATGAGAAATAATCTGCAGTATTCCACATGTGCACATATTAGATCTATTTACACTTAGCCTCTCACAGTGTTAAAAACATATATCTGTTTGACTGATTTGATTCTTCGATTCTTTGATACTAGGAACCTATTTTTCCTTCTCCATTCAAGCAATAGAAAGTATGTTCCAAAAATAAGTATAATTGTACATAACACATCGCAATTTACTTTAAAAAATTTGATCATTTATATAACCTGAAAATTTAGCTGATTGACCTCAGAAGTTGTGAATCACTTAAGACACAGGTGATAAATGGGAACACAAGGTTCTGGACCAGATTTTCTTATTCCAGATCTCACATTATCTTCACTATGTGAAAGTGAAGCTGCTCAGTTGTGTCAGACTCTTTGTCACCCCATGGACTGTAGCCTACCAGGCTCTGATGTCCATGGAATTTTTCAGAAAAGAGTAGTAGAGTGGGTTGTCATTTCCTTCTCCAGGGAATCTTCCCTACCCAGGGGTCAAATCCAGGTCTCCTGCGTTGCAGGCAGTTGCTTTACTGTCTGAGCCACAAGGGAAGCCCACTGCATTATATGGATAGGGGTCCACTAGGCGATGTGGGGTGCATAACGCAGATGATACAGTAATGAACAACTTCAGTGGCCCATACCTTTCTCTGGCAGAGTTTTTGCCTGGATTTACTATTTTTGTTAGTGGATTTTCATGCTTTGCCTTTAACTCTTGTTGGATTAGTAGGCTATCTTCTATGTATAAAATTGCTTAGCACTTGTTTTCTTAGGTTTTGTTGTTGAATCTAAGCTATTCTTGTCTCAAGAAGTTCTCTCTAAGCTTTTGCTAGCCTAAAAACTTAGGCTGGTAAGTAGATCAGAATAAACAGAATGAACAGAAGAATTTCTTTTAACTCATAATCCCATTAATAATTACTTTCTATTGTTAAGTATTTTGCTATAAAATATTTCAGATATACAAATATTATAGAGAATACTCTAATGAATAAAAAACTATCCAGATTTTAAAATACTCAGTATTTGGTTGCACTTCTTCTAAATACAGTTTTGAGAATAAAACACACTGGCATTTTATGCACAGCACAGTAATCCCTTCATCTCCCTTAATCTCTGCGGATAGCCAAGACCCAAAATTGGCATGGATTTATAACATGATTTGTTTTTGTACAAATTTGTATCTTTACCCATAAACAATAATTTCATATATTTACCATCTTACACAGAAAGTATCCTATGATCTGTATTATTTTTCTTTTATTATAATAATTCTATTGAAACAATTCATATATGTAAGTTGCACCCTTTAACATGTACAATTAAGTGGTTTTGTTCAATTTTTTAAAACATATATATATTTATTTGGCTGCACCAGATCTTAGTTGCAGCACGTGGATCTTTATTGAATCCTGCGACATCTTCATGTTGTCATGTAGGGTCTTCCAGTGTGACACGCCACTCTAACAGTGGCACGCCAGCTCCAGGGCATGCGGATCAGTAGTTCCAGGGTACAGGCTTAGTTGCCTCCCAGAAAATGGGGTCTTAGCTCTCCATCCAGGGACTGAACCCACATCCCCTACATTGTGGGCTTCCCTGGTATCTCAGCTGGAAAAGAATCTGCTTGCACTGCAAGAGACTCTGGTTCGATCCCTGGGTGGGGAAGATCCACTGGAGAAGGGATAGATTACCCACTCCAGTATTTTTGGGCTTCCCTGGTGGCTCAGATGGCAAAGAATCTGCCTGCAATGTGGGAGACCTGGGTTTGATCCCTGGGTTGGGAAAATCCTCTGGAGTAGGAAATGGCAACCCACTCCAGTATTTTTGCCTGGAGAATTTCCACGGACAGAGGTGCCTGGCAGGCTACAGTGCCTGGGCTAGCAGAAAGTCAGACACATCTGAGTGACTAAGCACAGCATAGCCCATACATTGCAAGGCAGATTCTTAATCACTGGACCACCAGGGAAGTACCATCACTAATTTAAAACATCTTCATCATCCCAAAGAGAAACCTCGCATTAACTAGCAATCACTTTCCATTCGTTTGGAAGACACTAATTTACTTTTCTTATGTCTAATCATCTGCCTATACTGGGAAGTTCATATAATGAAGTTATATGATATGTTGGGAATATCCCCTGGCGAAGGGAATGGCAACCCACTCCAGTATTCTTGCCTGGAGAATTCCACGGACAGAAGAGCCTGGCAGGTTAGAGTCCATGGAGTCGCAAAGAGTTGGACACGACTGAGCCACTGACTTTTCACTCCATGATTAGTTTCTCGTTTCTTTCACCTAGTATAATTCTTTCAAGGTCATGTGGCAGAGCAATCCATACTATATTTCTTTTTGTTAATAAACAATAATCCATTGCTTAGAAGAATGCATTCTACTTCATTATTCATTAGTTGATGGGCATTTGTGTTGGTTTCACATTTGGCTGTCGTGAATAATGCTTCTATGAACATTCCTATAAAACTGTGAGCATGTTTTCAGTTCACCTGGGCATATACCTAGGAGTGGAATTACATAGCTATAGGGCAATAATATGTAGCATTTTGAGCAGATCACCAACTGTTTTCCAAAGTGGCTACTTCCTTTTACTATCCCAACAGCAGTGTATAGAGGTTCCAGTTTCCCATCATTTTTATCAACACTTGTTATAGTCTACTATTTTGAATTTCACCCATCCCGGTGAGTCTAGAGTGGTATCTTGTATTTTTTTTTTTGAGTGTTTGCTTTATATTTCTCTAATTACAGGGAAGCCTGGCATGCTGCCGTCCCTGGGGTCACAAAGAGTCAAACACAACTGAGTGACTGAACTGAACTGAATAGTTTATAGTTGACCCAAGCAGTTGCCTGTACTCTCTTTGATTTTGAGGGCAGATATGATTTAAAATAATAGCAAACACAAACATATTTGGCAAATAAAACCATAAAACAAACAAAAAATCGCACTGTCACACCACCAAAACTTTTTATGGTGCAAATTGCTTTTATTTTATGATGTGCATCAACTCTGAATTCTAAGAAGAACCATTACAGTTCCCTGAAACCTTCACATTGCTTTGCTCTAATGAGATGAGGGAAATAAAGAGTGTTTCCTTCACTCTGTAAAGTCACAAGTCTGCTAAATGGTAGAGATGGATGTCATTTTTGAAACCCAAGCCTAAGCTGCTTCTTCTTCCATAATGTATCTCTTGGTGTCAGTCCAAACTGTGGTGCATACAGATTTAGCACTGGTTTCCTTAGGATCCCAGTTTGGGGGCAATAAAAGTGAGTTATACAAGACTTGTGCATACAACGATGAATTTCAAATATTAAGGGATTGGGGGTGGGACTAACAGGTGCAAACTGTTATATACAGAATGGGATAAACAACACACAACACATAAAGTATTATATTTAGTAACCTGTAATAAACCATAATAGAAAAGAATATAAAATAATCATAAATATTATATATATATATATGATTTAACTGAATCACTTTGCTCTGCTGTACACCAGAAAGCAACAAAATATTCTAAGTTAAATATACTTCAATGAAAATATATTAAACTCTTATGAATCACTATTTAATGTGACCTATGTTTTGCCAGTCTGACTCATTGGTTCTCATACTTGAAGATGTAAAGCATGACAGACAAAGTACATGTTTCAGCCCAGTAAGGTTTCTCCAAGCTACTGGAAAATGCTCAAAGCTGTTAGAGCTCTGCTGCTGACTTCTATCCCCTCTTAGAGAATCTTGTCTGTAGTATTCCCTACTAATCTTATTCTTTGCACAGGCAAGAGCTGCTTTCTTTCCATTTGGCTTCTAAATATGCAGCATTCATTTAATTTATTTTCCTGCACTATTCAGCTTGGGTTTCCTACCTTTTTTCCATGGCAAACAAGAGCATTAAAAAAGAAAGAAATATCAAGTTACTTATCTTTCTTCATGTTATGAAATTTTTTTCCTATTAGGAAAACACTGCTTTGGTAATTATATATCTATTACATTCCAATAGACATGTCCGTCCATAAATTATCCAGATGGGATTTTTTTTTTTTTTTGTAGTTTAGCTCTTTTAAGAATCCCTGCCTTTTTAAGGCTTAATGATTTTTCTCTTCATGTATCAAGACAATTATATGAGAAAAAGTATTATTAGCTATGTTATTTATATCTAACTATCATAATTATATACTAAATAGCTTTATATTTTATTACTATTCTATTTTGCAGCCTGTAAGACAAAGTAATGCACTGGAATTTGCTTCCCCCAAAATATTTACGTATGCATCTTTAAGCTGATTTCATAAACTCTCTGGGCTTCATTTACTTCATGTATATATTAATTCAATCTTTATTTGTTGAGCTCCTTTCTTATGCAGAATTAGACTGGGGACTTGAAGGTAAATAATCACAGCCACCTTAAGGTGTTTACATTCTATAGAGATTAAGGTGAGGAGAAAGTATGACTGTAGGTGACTGAAGTATCTTAGAGAAGAAAACATCTGGGCTAAGTTTTAAAAAATGAGTAAGAACTAGTTGAGTGAAAAAGACACAGAAATTGGGGCAAACAGATAGTTCAGATAAAGGGTATAGTTTAACAAAGCCATGAGTGAAAGAAATAGCCATATATCTAGGGAAAAGCAAGAAGTGAGCTATAACTAGATCAAAAAACTGGATACAGGGGATATAGGGAGAAAAATAAAAGAATTTGAGAAAGCAATAAAATAATAAAGAGTGTGTACACATGTGAAGCAGTATGGAATTCATTTGGAAGGTGATATGGGGACTGTTGAAATGTTTTCAGCAGGTATGTCATGAGTTGGTTATATTTGTATTTTAAATACATTATTTTGAAATTGACGTGGTGAATGAATTTTAGAAGTATAAAAATTGTGACAAGATGGTTGTAAATTCAAATATATCCCACTGTCCCTGTTAATATATTTGTGTTCGTCAAAGTGATCTAAATCCTTTTTTGGTTTAGTAAATGCACAAACTGTATTTTTCTGAAAAGTGGTGACAGTAAAATTTGCACAACTGAACTGGAGGAAAAAGATTGCATCTTATCCTCTTGGAAATTCTAGTACCTACAATATATGAATTTAGTGGAGAGTCAGTATCTCTGCTGCTTTTGCTGCTAAGTCACTTCAGTCGTGTCCGATTCTGTGCAACCCCATTAACGGCAGCCCACCAGGCTCCTCGATCCCTAGGATTCTCCAGGCAGGAATACTGGAGGGGGTTGCCATTTCCTTCTCCAGTGCGTGCATGCATGTTAAGTTGCTTCAGTCGTGTCAGACTCTGTGCAACCTCATGGACAGCTGCCCACCATGTTTCTCTGTCCACAGGATTCTCTGGGCAAGAATACTGGAGTGGGTTGCCACTTCCTTCTCCACAGTATCTCTCTTACATATTGAATAAATGAATACATTTTTGAGTACCTATGACATGTTAAATATTTGTGTTAAGTTCTTTCATCTAGATACCAATTTGTACAATAATCTAATATTATGATGTATTTTAATTACAGATAAGGCCTAATTGCTAACTGTGTGTTATAATATTTAGTTTAATCTCTCAACAGACCTGTTAAGAACTTGTAGTTATTCCCATCATAGGGTTTGTAAAATTGTAATTCAGAGAACCTTATGCAACTTTATATAACTAGTAAATAATGGGAATAAAATTGAATCCAAGTCTATGAGACTTCAAAGCTTACCCTATTGGTATAGAATAGGTCCACAATACAGAGTTTCAGTCTGCATGTCTCCCATATCCCCATGCCCTGATCATGAATTAAAAAAAAAAAAAAGCCATCATCTAATTTCTAGCTTAGATTGAAAAATATCCCAATTGCACTTTATAGGCATCTAGTTTTTAAAAATCAGTAGTTAGTTTGATTTTAAATGCACCAAAGTGCACCATTCTCCAATCATTTACTGTATGTTGTCTCAAACACCAGGCTTCTCAGGTAACACTAGTGATAAAGAACTCATCTGCCAATCCAAAGAAAGTAAGAAACATGGGTTTGGTCCCTGGGCAGGAAGATCCCCTGGAGGAGAGCATGGCAACCCACGCCAGTATTCTTGCCTTGAGAATCCCATGACAGAGGAGCCTGGTGGGCTACAGATCATAGGGTCGCAAGTTAGACACGACTGAAGAAACTTAGGATGCATGCATGTACATTTCAAACACAAAGTGAGATTTTTTTTTAAATAACTAACATTTTAGATGCTTTATTTTCACCTTATTTTATACAAAAGATGTAGAATTTGTTCATTTGGGAAGAGGGGGTTTAAGCTACAATTTTTATTGCCCAATTAAGTTTTTCATTATATCAGTCCTATAGATATTAAAGAGTAAATAATAATGACACAGTGTAGTAAGGGGAAATAAAATGAAAATATTTTCTTTGTTTGCCATATGAAACATCTGATCATTCTTCATCAGATAAATTTATCTAGAATTAGGCTTCTCATGGCCACCAAAGGCCACTGTCTCATTTCCCTCGACTTCTCTGGGACAGCGTCATTGTCAGTCACACCTTCCTTCAACTTGGACACTTTTCTTGCTTCAAGGATGCTCTGTGCTCATGTCCTCATCTTCCTCTGTAACCATACCCTACCTGTTCTCTTTTAATTAATGCATTTAATTTCATATTATTTAAACTGTTGTTGTTGTTGTTCAGTCACCAAGTCTTATCTGACTCACTGAGATCTCATAGACTGCAGCACGCCAGGCTCCTCTGTCCTCCATCACCTCCCAGAGTTGACTCAAATTTATGTCCATTCTCTCTCTGCCTAGTTTCAAAACAAGGACCTGTCACATATAAGTGAATGTGATAATTACTAGGCTATGGAAATGCACATTTAAATTGTTAACTACTCATATATATACACCAAGATGCAGTTATTAAGTAATCTGCATAAAGAGGTACATTTTCTGAGCTATTAAAATAACATATTTCATTATTAAAAGTCTCTAGATCCAAGTTGTCCTGGATCTAGAGTTGTCCTTCTGCTATTGAAACTAATGCGTTCTGTGTTGCAGACAAATTGTTTTGCTAAGCTTTGAGTGTCCGAAATTTTGTATGTATGGTAGGAAGGCCACATTTTCTTGAGAGATAAGTTTCTAAGTGCTAAAATCTCTAAATGCTAAAATGCAAGACAGTATTTTCTGGTAGCTTCAAGGTAGCCTCACTTTGTCTAAACTGAGGTCCAGAATAGGATATATGAGGTGCAATGGCTCTAGGTGACCTTCACACTGATAGCCAGAAGCAGAAGCATCCAGAGACCCCACAGATGAGCAGATAATGCATTATGCCACCAGTCTTAGGAGTGCTTTGCTATGTAGCATTATTGTGGCAAACACTGTGTTCAATTATAACAAATTGCATTAAAGTCAGAAATCGAAGCTTAGAGTCTTATGTAGGATTTTATTATAAGACAACATAGAGCAGCAACAGATTTGAAGTCACAAAAGCTTTTGGCTGAGCAGCAAAGTGTAATAAAAGTTTGAGCAAGTGGCAAAATGGAGATTTTGCGAGAAAGTAGATTGGAGTTGAGATGTAATGTATTCTGTTGCGTTCAGTCGCTAAGCCATGTCTGGCTCCAGGCTTCCTGCACTCCACAATCTGCCAGAGCCTGCTCAAACTCATGTCCATTGAGTCAGTGATATCATCCAACCATCTCATCCTCTCTCATCCCCTTCTCCTCCTGCTTTCAAACTTTCCCAGCATCAGGGTCTTTTCCAATGAGTCGGCTCTTCACATTAGGTGGCCAAAGTATTGGAGTTTCAGCTTCAGTATCACTCTTTCCAATGAGTATTCAGGGTTGATTTCCTCTAGGATTAACTTGTTTGATCTCCTTGCAGCCCAAGGGACTCTCAAGAGTCTTCTCCAACACCACAGCTCGAAAGCATCAGTTCTTTGGTGCTCAGCCTTCTTTATAGTCCAACTCTCACATTTCTACTCTATTACTAGAAAAACCATAGCTTTGATTATATGGACCTTTGTCAGGTAAGTGAATCTCTGCTTTTTAATATGCTGTCTGGGTTTGTGGTGGCTTTTCTTCCAAGGAGCAAGGGTCTTTTAACTTCATGGCTGCAGTCATGAGATGTGATGTGCATATATTAAATTATTTAATCCTTACAACCAATAGAAGAAAGGTCCTTTCAGTGTTCCATAAAGTATACAAGATGAATCCATGGAAATTTTCTTCAACTGGGTTGGAAAAACCTGTACCAAATCCTTGACAGAATTCTGGATTTTTCTTTTCAGTGATTATCCTAGCTGAGCACAGAGTGAAATTAAGAACAACAAGCTATACTAACAAACTCACCATTGCCATTTCTACCCATACATTTATGTAACATGCATACAGGGAAAAGAAGGAACCTAGCTGTAGGCAGCTTCAGCTGAGCCCATGTTTCCAGTTCTGAAGAGATAATGCAGTAGCATCTCACCCATACAGCAGCAAGACAGTTCATCATATATGTGGAATGATTTTAAGTGCAATGTTTTTGATTCATTATAATTAAAATTTTAAAAATTACAAGTATTAAGAAAGTGTGTAAAATTTTACTAGAATTTAGTGCTTGCTGTACAACTGATTTTCAACTTTTTTTCTTTCTTGTTCTCAAATTTAAAAAAATTTATGCATCTAACTTAAATTTGGTATTAAAAATGTTCCTCATAAGTCTAAATTGATGGAAAGGATTCAATCTCCAGTGCATTGCTCGCATTAACTTTTGAAAGTAAAACTATCATTTCTTTCATTCTTTGATTTACTTGTGAGTTTATTTGAATGAGGAAAAAACAGAATGTTGTTTAAGAACCAGATTTATCAACTGCCTTTTTCCTCTTTAAATTTTATGTATCTACTTACTGATTATTTTGTTTAAAATTTGTTTTACCTCCCTCATTTCAAAGTCAAAATAAAAGGCAAATACTGAAATGTTTTATCTCTATACCTGTCTCCTATAAATAACCACTTTCACTACTGTCCCTGTTTTTTAGGCATATACAAACAGCTCTCATTTGTTCTTTTATAAAAAGGAGCATAGTATATAAAATGTACTAATTTGTTTGTTTCATTTTAGTAAAGAAAAATATAGTTTCACATTTTTTGTAACAAATTATCATCAATTTAAGGGCTTGAAAAACTTAAATGTATTACATTTCAATTCTGGAGGATAGAAGTCTAAAATCAGTTTACATATGTAAAATCAAGGTGTTTGCAAGGCTAATTATTTCTGGGGCTCCCAGAAAGTATCTATTTCTTATCTCTTCCAGCTTCTAGAGTCTGTGCTGAAATTTCTTGTCTCATAAAGAAACCACTCCAATATCTACTGCCATCGTCACATAGCTTTTTATTTTCTTCAAATTTCCCTAAGACTCCCTCCTACAGACACACTGGAGATTACATTTAGGGCTCACCCGAGTAGCCTAGGATAACTTATCCATATCAAATTCTTTATTTTAATTAAAGTTGCAAATTATTTTTTGACATATAGGCTAATGGAGGTTCTGAGAATTACAGTGTAGATATCTGTGGTGAGAGTGTATTACTGAGCCTGACAAGTCTGTGTCTTGGAAATCACTCCTATTCATCATAGATGTGCAGTTTTTTCACTTTCTTTTTGTAGCTGCATAACTTTGGCCACCTCATGCGAAGAGTTGACTCACTGGAAAAGACTGATGCTGGCAGGGATTGGGGGCAGGAGGAGAAGGGGACGACAGAGGATGAGATGGCTGGATGGCATCACTGACTCGATGGACGTGAGTTTGAGTGAACTCGGGAGATGGTGATGGACAGGGAGGCCTGGCGTGCTGTGATTCATGGGGTCGCAAAGAGTTGGACACAACTGTGCGACTGAACTGACCGACTGAATAGGGTCTTATTTTGGGCTTCCCTGGTGGCTCAACTGGTAAAGAATTCGCCTGAAATGCAGGAGACCTGGGTTTGCTCCCTGGTTGAGAAGATCTCCTGGAGAAGGGAAAGCCTACCCACTCCAGTACTCTGGCCTAGAAAATTTCACGGAGTATATAGTCCATGGGATCTCAAAGAGTGGGACATGACTGAATGACTTTCACTAATGCTCCCACATATAGCTGTTTAAGTAATTTTCTACTAATAGAAATTTTTGTTTTGTTTTGTTTTCATAGGAAATGCTACAATTAGTAACTCTATAAATATATTTTGGATCTGTACATATGTATCAATAGAATGCATTATACGTAACATATGTATGTCTGCGTGTGTGTGCTCAGTCATGTTTGATTCTGCAACCCCGTGGACTGTAGCCTGCCAGACTACTCTGTCCATGGGTGGCTTCCCTGGTGGCTCAACTGGTAAAGAATTCGCCTGAAATGCAGGAGACCTGGGTTTGATCCCTGATTGGAAAGATCTCCTGGAGAAGGGAAAGCCTACCCGCTCTAGTACTCTGGCCTAGAAAATTTCATGGAGTATATAGTCCATGGAATCTCAAAGAGTTGGATGTGACTGAATGACTTTCACTTTCACTAATACTCCCACATATAGCTGTTTAAGTAATTTTCTACTAATAGACATTTTTGTTTTGTTTTGTTTTCATAGGGAATGCTACAATTAGTAACTCTATAAATACATTTTGGATCTGTACATATGTATCAATAGAATGCATTATACGTAACATATGTCTGCGTGTGTGTGCTCAGTCATGCCTGACTCTGTAACCCCATGGACTGTAGCCTTCCAGACTACTCTGTCCATGGGATTTCCCAGTGGATTGCCATTTCCTACTCCAGGGGATTTTCCCAAACCCAGGGATCCAATCTGCATCTCTTGCGCCCACTGTATTGGCAGGTGGATTTTTTACCACTGAGCCACCTGAGTGATAGGTATATAGAGAGATAAAAATATATTGCAAATATTAATTTTAATACTTAAAAGGGAAAATATATGAAGATTCATATACTAATGAGTTGCTGTGATGGTTTATAATTAACTCGTTTCTGAGGTTAAATTGTATTCCTTATAAGAATGGCAATATCCAGCATCAATTCTATTCTGTCTTTCAGTAGATGTAAATTCAGAGAAATCTGTTCATATAAATACACAGATGAAAATTAAAGGAGTTGCAGCAATATCTTCAAAGTCTAAATTTCTTTTTAGTCATACACTTAAATCACTTAGTGACCGCTCATCAAAAACTAATAACTTATCAGATAACAACTCAATCCTGTGCTCCTTTAACTTTTGTTGAATGTAAACAGTTGCAAAACACTGAGCAGTAAGATATTTATTATTTATTGTCCATTCATCAGAATCATTTGCTCTTTTTAAATCAAGAGAAGTAATTTGAAAATCATCACTATGTTTTGCTGTCCCAGAATTCTTAATTCTTAGAATAATGGAAGGTGGTAAAGTATGGGAGGCCAAAAACAAGAGCTAAGTTGGAGGATAAAACTGATGAAGAGAAGTTAGGAAAGGGAGCAAAATTCAACTCCATGTTCTTTCTTGGGTAGATCAGTTTTGGTTATGTATACATAAGATAGGTGAAGATCTGAAAATCAATTCCTTTAAGATATTTCTTCTGCATATTCCTTGTCAAGTCTTCAAGTACTCATGTGATATACATATGCTACCCAATACTGAAGACTGAAGCTGTTCACTATTGCAGATTGTATTCTCAAACACCAAAGGCTATATTTTTATTCTCTTCTTAATGGCATACTTAGGTTTTAGAGGAGCTGATTTATGGCAAAGGGTATCTAAAAAAATTTCTTTAAGAACAAAGATGATCTCTTCTACTTGGTAAAATTTCAGAATAACTCCTGGTGTTTGCCAAGTATATGTAGATAGTAAATGCTTATGGTTTGATTAAAAGAAAGTTTTATATATATATATATATATATATATATATATATGAAGAAAGTTATCAAGAATAAATGCAATGCATAAGCATCTAGTTCAAATTTGGTCACCTTGCTGTTCACTTGCCATTTCTTTCTAAGGAATTCAGAGCCTTGGTCCTAATAGGAGAGGTCTACCCAGTTTAGCTGCCTTTATATAACTGTAGCACAGTGGTAAGTGAGACAGTTCCTGCTCTTGTCAGTGTTTAACTGGGGCTCAAAAGAAGAGCACAATGGGTGTTACGTGCTCACACATTTATTCAGAGGGGCTAGCCATTTATGTAGAACTTGTTAAAAGTGGCCCACACTGGCTCTGCAACACAACCCATCAGCACCTCCGGCTTATATATGAGAGGAGGCTAGTGAATTAATGGGTGTGGACTGACAAACAAGGATTTCCTTGAGGAAAATTTTGCAGTGCTATGCTTTTCCTCTCTCATTTCTTGGGGAAATACTGTACTCTTTTTCAACTTAAGCCATGCGACTAGGGCTTAAAGGAATGAACCAATGAGCTTGGAGGTGTAGAAAACCATGCCTGAATCTTTCTGGGAAAAGCTAAAGACTTGTAGTATTTGCTGGGGAGCAGAATGGAAGGAGAGAGATCCATAGGGGATCTCTTGTTCCAGTGTTTGGTGAAAAAGGATGTGTTTTTTCTTAGATTAAGATGATGTATGTAATGTAGCAAGTTTGATCCAAGACATGACTCTAAGAGCAATAGGCTCTGTGGGACATTAGGAAGAAGAGAACAACAGAAAAAAGATTCAGGAGGTGGAGAAAGAAATGGCAACCCACTCCAGTACTCTTGCCTGGAGAATTCCATGGAGGGAGGAGCCTGGTAGGCTACAGTCCATGGGGTTGCAAAGAGTCCAACCCGACTGAGCGACTTCACTTTATAGCACTGCAGTCAAGAGTATGAAAGTGGTTGCTATTAGACAGAACTCTTGAGAGAGAGGTGATACTGAGGCACTGGCCATCCAGAGGGTTAAAACTTCCAGATTAAAACACTACCATTCAATTCAGATCCTTTGCTCATTTTTTAATCAAGTTATTTGTGTTTTTTCTCTTAAGGTATGAGTTCCTTATATATATATATATATTTTTTTTTTTCCAAAGAAGTTATACAAATGGCCAACAGATATGTGGAAAGGTGCTTAACATCACCAATAATTGGGAAATACAAATCAAAACCACAATGAGATATCACCTTATGCTTGTTAGGATGGCTGATATTAAAAAAGATGAGACTGCTACCTTTATCAGCAGTTGGTGAGGGTGTAGAGAAAAAGGAACCCTTGTAAAGTGTACAATGTATATTGATACAGCCATGGTGATGAGAAATACGGAACTTCCTCCAAAAAGCTAAAAGTGGAACTACAATATGATGTAGCAATCTTGCTTCTGGATATATACCTATAGGGGACAAAATCAGTATCTCAAAGGCATATATATATATCCCCATGTTCATTATCCATAGTACTCACATGGAAACCATTTATGTCCATCAACAAATGAATGAATGCATATATATATATATATATAATATTTCATCATATAAATTTTTATATATGAAAAAATTGTATATATAGTATACATAGTCATATATATAACAAATTACATAAATTATCATTATATAAGAATTATATATATTATATATAATATATACAATTTGTCTTTGATATATATAAATGTATAGGATGAGATATTATTTAGCCAAAAACAAAAGAAAAAATATTGCTATTTGGACAACATAAGTTAAACTAGAAGGCATTACACTAAGTAAAATAAGCCAGTCAGAGAAAAGATACTGTATGGTATCATTTATATGTAGAATCTGAAAAAAAAAAAAAACCAGCTTGTAAAACCAGACTAGAATTGTGGTTACCAGGGCCTGCTGCCAATATTTTCTGCCGATGTAATAATATGTTCTTAGTAAATGCCAATAGTTAAAAGTATAAAATAGACTTGCCTCATGAGAAGAACAAATACTGTCTTCCAGAAGAGTCCTCTCAAATATCAGTGTAGAAAGGGTTTGTTTTCTTCTTGATACTATACTTTTTTTTTTACAATACTGTATTGGTTTTGCCATACATTACATACTACACTTTTTTTTCTTCTTTAGATTTTTAAGGAGCCATGAAGTAAACCTGTTGGATATTTCCAGCTTCAGATTTCAGTGATAAAAATGAGAAGACAGAGGGGGATAGTCTACCAGAAGATGCTAGTAAGGTAGGGGCCAAGACTAGTAAGAAAATGTGAAGAGCAACTTAGATGGGGAAGCGTTGCCCATGTGTGAGAAGGCAGTTACTCTCAGCTCACTCTGTGAGCAGTGCAGATATAATTAAATGCTCCAGGCATTTGTTCCTGTTAATACCAGATGAGCTTTGCAAATCCTTCATAATAACATGATAGTGGCATCTACCACCAAAGCATAGATATTATAAAAAATCTCAAGAGACATAGCAAATTATGTTGATTTGAAGCCAAATGCTGCCTCTACTTATCATCCTCTTTACCCTTACCTTCTTAAGAACGAGGTATTTTTTCAGGTTGATAACAATGATTATGACTATTTTATGCTAAGCATTCCACCAGGAGTTTTATATACAGAAGTACATACAGATTATTTTATTCCACATTCACTGTAGCTTGAGAAAGATATATTATTATTTCCATTTTTCAATTGAGTCTCAGACAGGTAAAGCAAGTTGAACAGAAAGTTGCAGAATTAAGAACAAAACCCAAATGCTAGATTACCAAAAGCATTTAACTTCAATACCAAATCACCTGGCCTCTTAGATTTAAGTTCATGGAGAATTAGTATATTTTTAGAATCTATATTCTATTATAATTTTCTTAACTAACTTATTAACTACATAATCCTTGAAAGAGAGCAGAGGTATTTGGTGAGATCCTATTACTTTTTTCTAGGTATGTCATTGCTTTATTAACATTTGCCCATTTGCTAGGCTGCCTAGTCTTAAACTGCAGGTGACTAAGTTAATTCAAATAATATATATCAGGGAGAGATAAAATATTATAAACTAGTTGTTTAACATGACAAGATTCCTTTAAAAAGTAGAGTTATTCATACATAAATATTAGCAATTAATTAACATTTTCTAGAAAACAGATAATATAAATGAAAATTGAGTAATAAGCTGCTTCTGAATTTCTACTGTCAATTTATGCTGATGTTTAACTAAAATTAATACCTCTAAAATGTTGCAGCTTTTACAGATGGCACATAATGAACAAAGCTAGTGGAGGTGATGAAATTCCAGCTGAGCTATTTCAGTTCCTAAAAGATGATGCTGTGAAAGTGCTGCACTCAATATGCCAGCAAATTTGGAAAATTCATCAGTGGCACAGGACTGGACAGTTTTCATTCCAATCCCAAAGAAAGGCAGTGCCAATGAACGCTCAAACTACTGCACAATTGCACTCATTGCACACACTAGCTGAGTAATGCTCAAAATTCTCTAAGCCAGGCTTCAACAGTACATGAACCTTGAACTTCCAGATATTCAAGCTGGATTTAGAAAAGGCAGAAGAACCAGATATCAAATTGCCAATATCTATTGTGTACTCAAAGAGCAAGTTCAGTTCACGTCAGGCATTCAGTCATGTCAGAATCTTTGCAACCCTATGAACCACAGCATGCCAGGCCTCCCTGTTCATCACCAACTCAGAGTTTACCCAAACTCATGTCCATTGAGTCGATGATGCCATCCAACCATCTCATTCTCTGTCATCCCCTTCTCCTCCTGCCTTCAATTTTTTAAAGAACCAGATATCAAATTGCCAATATCTATTGTGTACTCAAAAAGCAAGTTCAATTCACTTCAGGCATTCAACCATGTCAGAATCTTTGCAACCCTATGAACCACAGCGTGCCAGGCCTCGCTGTTCATCACCAACTGAGTTTACCCAAACTCATGTCCATTGAGTCGATGATGCCATCCAACCCTCTCATTCTCTGTCATCCCCTTCTCCTCCTGCCTTCAATTTTTCTCAGCATCAGGGTCTTTTCCAATGAGTCAACTCCACATCAAGTGGCCAAACTATTGGAGTTTCAGCTTCAACAACAGACTTTCCAATGAACACCCAGGACTGATCTCCCTTAGGATAGACTGGTTGGATCTCTTTGCAGTCCAAAGGACTCTCAAAAGTCTTCTCCAACACCACAGTT
>SJYC01022430.1:0-13271 GCA_006408675.1 Madoqua kirkii | reverse complement strand
GACTGAGCAATTGAACTGAGCTGAATCCTCATACTATAGTCTAAGAGGGGGACTAAATGGTAAAAAAGAATGGCAGCTACAAATTCTTTTAATGTGATATCTAAAAGGCTTAAAATACACTTTTTTTTTTTTTACCACTTGTCTCCAGTTTCTTGAAACAACTGATTTTTTTGTCATCTCCATAATTTTGTTCTTTCCCAATGTCATATAGTTGGAGTCATACACTGTGGATCCTTTTTAGGTTATTTCACTTAACAATATCATTTGAGTTTTCCTCATGTCTTTTCATAGCTAAATAGCCTTTTTTGTTTGCTTTTAGTGTTGAATAGTTTCCATTATCTGAATACACCACAACTTATTTATTCATTTCCTACTGAAAAGTATCTTATTTTCAAGATATTCTTGTTTTGACAGTTATGAATAAAGTCTCTATCAATATCCACAAGGCAGGTATTATGGACATACATTTTTTATAGGAAGAGTATGTTTAGTTTTGTAAGAAAATGTTAATCATTTTGTATTCCTACCAGCAATGAATGAGAATTCTTGTTGTATCTAATGCTAAACGGACAAAAGCAATTCCATGATTCCATTTATATAATGTTCTTTAAATGACAAATTACAGAAATGGAGGACAGCTTAATGACTTCCCCGGATTAAGAATGGGAGTAGTAAGAAGGTGGGTGTGATATAAAATAAAAACAGCCAGGATCTTCGTGGTGATGGGTGTGTTCTGCTTCTTCAGTACATTGTTTTGTCAGTATACTGGTTCTTCTTTTGCATTATAGCCTAAAGATATTACCTCTGAGAGAAAAAGTCAAAAATATGTGTTTTCTCTGCATTATTTTTTCCAGCTACGTGAGAACCTATAATTATTTCAAAATTAAAGCTTAATAAAAGTTAATCACGTGCCCCTCATTCAGAATGTTAACAGATAACATTAGCTTTTTCACATACATTCTTTTATCTCCGTAAAGAAATTTGCACTTATTTAAAAATAAACATCATATGTACAAGAGTTTAACAGTTTACAGAGTAATTTCACAAATGCTGCCTCATTTATTTTTTCCAACCACTCCATTAATTTTCATCTCCTTTTATTAATAATAGATGATGAAACTGAGAATGTGTAACCTTCCAGGGTGATCCACTTGGTAAGTAACAGGAAGGCTTAGTGTCTGCTGTGCATGTGTGTCTTGCTTCTCTCACCATCTCGTTGGCTTTCTTTTTTCTGCTCATATACCCAATCCCTATTATAAAGGTGAGCTTCTATGTCTAGATTTATTGCTCATAGATTTTTACCCTTTCTCTTGAGCCAGCTGCATCTTAGAAATGCCGTTATTGCCTGCATTACCATCTGGAACTTCTCAGCTTCAGCCTTCCGATGGCTCTCCTCTCAGTCCACGAAGCTCCCTAGTGCTCCAGGGGGCCTGGGTCTGAGCCCTGGGCCCTTGTCAGAAATAACGCTTTGGGTTCACAGAAGGCCTCTCCTGGGTGAAGAAAACTCCCTCACCCACACCTGGCTCAAATCTTCTTTTCCATCAGGCTATGACAAAAATAAAGCACACATTCCTTCAAATGCATTGTTTGCTCCAGGATGTGGAATATGAAGAATAAGTGGCCCAAGGTATAAAAGTGATTCTGAGGAGTAGCAGTTCAACATCTGCAGTCATCCCCACATATGGAACTTGCATTTCCATTTGGTGTGCCAGATTTCTGAAGAATGTTGAAAATGTTTAAACGTTTGTGAATAGTAGTAGGAAGAAATATAATTGGCCCAAAGAGAGGACTCTTTTACCAGTATTTTAAAACACTTATATTCAATATTACAAATATTATATTCAGTATTCTTCAGAGACTTCCAAAATCTAAAAAGGATACCTTCAGTATTAGATGATGTTTAAATAAATCATAACCTCAATACATATTATATGTCATATATATATGTATATGTGATCAATATTGCATAACCAGTAAGTGACATTAATGAATTGAAAAATGTTGAATCCGTCATTTCTTGACCATAAAATATTCATAAAGTCATACATGGAAGCTTTGTTTAATACCTTTCTTTGTATTGATGCTAAATTCAAACTCCATGTGAGCACAATCACTCTCAGATTTCTACTTTATTCATTTACTAATTTATTCAAATTCAACTTGTGCTTATGTATAGCAGCACCCATATTAGTAGATCTGTGATCTTCTCAAGGCTCATCTGTCCATGGAATTCTCCAGGCAAGATTCTTAGAGTGGGTAGCCGTTCCCTTCTCCAGGGGATCTTTCCAACCTGGGAATTGAACTTGAGGTTCCTGTAATTCAAACTCCATGTGAGCACAATCACTCTCAGATTTCTACTTTATTCATTTACTAATTTATTCAAATTCAACTTGTGCTTATGTATAGCAGCACCCATATTAGTAGATCTGTGATCTTCTCAAGGCTCATCTGTCCATGGAATTCTCCAGGCAAGATTCTTAGAGTGGGTAGCCGTTCCCTTCTCCAGGGGATCTTTCCAACCTGGGAATTGAACTTGAGGTTCCTGCATTGCAGACAGATTCTTTACCATCTGAGCCACGAGGGAAGCCCAAACAAAAAAGGTTTCACTAATTCTTCTGCATCTTATATATGCTGCTGCTGCTGCTGCTGGGTCACTTCAGTAGTGTCCGGCTCTGTGTGACCCCATAAATGGCAGCCTACCAGGCTCCCCATCTCTTGGATTCGACAAGCAAGAAGACTGGAGTGGGTTGCCATTTCCTTCTCCAATGCATGAAAATGAAAAGTGAAAGTGAAGTCGCTCAGTCATGTCCAACTCTTGAGACCCCATGGACTGCAGCCTACCAGGCTCCTCCACCCATGGAATTTTCCAGGCAAGAGTACTGGAGCGGGGTGCCATTACCTTCTCCACTTATATAAGCTATAAACTAAGAAATATCTTAGCTGTACCAAAGATTGGAATTGAGCCAAAATTTGCAGGGTCGCGTCTTGATGTCGTGTCTTGCCATTGTTACTGCTAATATTGCTTTGTAGCATGTGGTCTCACGATTGAACGATCAGCCTGTCCTCCTGTCTCCTTGCCTCTCCACCTCACTCTGTCCTCTCTCCCCATGGTCTTACTTCTGCATTTCTTCTGTTTCCCCTTCCCACTTTCCTGATTCCCACACCGACACTCTTCTTTTCTCCCTTTTTCTCCTCACCCATCCCTACTTCTCTGTACCTCATCATTTGTCTAACTTTCACCACCCCCTGTTCCATCTCCATCTTTTTCTTCTATCCTCTTGTAGTTACTAAAAATATAGTTCTCAAATTATATTTCTTATAAACATACTTTTATTCAACAGATCAGTATCCTCAGCTTGTGTCAATGGACATCTTGTCCTAATCACCTATAATGCATAGAAAGGACCAAGATGATCCCAAACACAGGAGATGAGTATTTCTTCAGTAATGAAAGCAAGCATTTAAAGCTCCTCTGTGACAGCTAGGCATTTACTGAACTGAACTGAGGCATTTACTGAAATTTCACATTTTCTGTACATGCCAGTAATCCATCACTTTAAAAATCTGCTTTGAATTTTAAACTGTAACTATGGTAATACTAATGATAATAACAACAGATTCTTTGTAATGGAACTGCTATGGACCATATTCAGTTTGGTTCACTCACTCAGTCGTGTCCGACACTTTGCGACCCCATGAAGTGCAGCACGCCAGGCCTCCCTGTCCATCACCAACTCCTGGAGTTCACTCAGACTCATGTCCATTGAGTTGGTGATGCCATCCAGCCATCTCATCCTCTGTCATCCTTTTCTCCTCCTGCCCCCAATCCCTCCCAGCATCAGAGTCTTTTCCAATGAGTCAACCCTTAACATGAGGTGGCCAAAGTATTTCCAAGGAGTAAAAGACATTTACTCCTTGGAAGAAAAGTTATGACCAACCTAGATAGCATATTCAAAGCAGAGACATTACTTTGCCGACTAGGGCCCATTTAGTCAAGGCTATGGTTTTCCCAGTGTTCATGTATAGATGTGAGACTTGGACTGTAAAGAAGGCTGAACGCGAAATAATTGATGCTTTTGAACTGTGGTGTTGGAGAAGACTCTTGAAAGTCCCTTGAACTTCAAGGAGATCCAACCAGTCCATTCTGAAGGAGATCAGCCCTGGGATTTCTTTGGAGGGAATGATGCTAAAGTTGAAACTCCAGTACTTTGGCCACCTCCTGCGAAGAGTTGATTCATTGGAAAAGACTCTGGAAAAGACTCTGATACTGGGAGGGATTGGGGGCAGGAAGAGAAGGAGATGACCGAGGATGAGATGGCTGGATGGCATCACGGACTCAATGGACGTGAGTCTGAGTGAACTCCAGGAGATGGTCATGGACAGGGAGGCCTGGTGTGCTCCAATTCATGGGGTTGCAAAGTGTCGGACACGACTGAGTGACTGAACTGAAATGAACTGAACTGAACTGAAGCACCCTTTTATTTCATGGCTGCAATCGCCATCTTCAGTGATTTAGGAGCCTCTCAAAATAAAGTCAACCACTGTTTCCATTGTTTCCCCATCTATTTTCCATGAAGTGATGGCACCAGATGCCATGATCTTTGGTTTGTGAATGTTGAGCTTTAAGTCAACTTCTTCACTCTCCTCTTTCACTTTCATCAAGAGGCTTTTTAGTTCCTCTTCACTTTCTGCCATAAGGGTGGTGTCATCTGCATATCTGAGGTTATTGATATTTCTCCCAGCAGTCTTGATTCCAGCTTGTGCTTCTTCCAGCCCAGCGTTTGTCATGATGTATTCTGTATATAAGTTAGATAAGCAAGGTGATAATATACAGCCTTGACATATTCCTTTTCCTGTTTGGAACCAGTTTGTTCTAACTGTTGATTTATGACCTACCTGCATATAGATTTCTAAAGAGGAAGTTCAGGTGGTCTGGTATTCCCATCTTTTTCAGAATTTTCCACAGTTTATTGTGATCCATACAGTCAAAGTCTTTGGCATAGTCAATAAAGTAGAAATTGCCAACAGATGCTGGTAGTTTGATCTCTGGTTCCTCTACCTTTTCTAAAACCAGCTTGAACATCTGGAAGTTCATGGTTTATATACTGTGAAACCTGGCTTGGAGAATTTTGAGCATTACTTTGCTAGCATGTGAGATGAGTGCAATTGTACAGTAGTCTGAGCATTCTTTGACACTGCTTTTGTTTGGGACTGGAATGAAAACTGACCTTTTTTTTTGTCCTGTGGCCGCTAATGAGCTTTCCAAATTTGCTGACATATTGAATGCAGCACTTTCACAGCATCATCTTTTAGGATTTAAAATAGCTCAACTGGAATTCCATCACCTCTACTAGCTTTGTTTGTAGTGATGCTTCCTAAGGTCCACTTGGCTTCATGATCTAGGATTTCTGGCTCTAGGTGAGTGATCACACCATCGTGATTATCTGGGTCTCGAAGATCTTTTTTGTATAGTTCTTCAGTGTATTCTTGTCACTTCTTCTTAATATCTTCTGCTTTTGTTGGGTCCATACCATTTTTGTCCTTTATTGAGCCCATCTTTCCTGAAATGTTCTCTTGGTATCTCTGATTTTCTTGAAGAGATCTTTGGCCACAGTGAATATAATCAATCTGATTGCGGTGTTGACCATCTGGTGATGTCCATGTGTAGAGTCTTCTCTTGTGTTGTTGAAAATGTAAATGTCTCTTACAAAAGGGTAACTTCTTCTAAACTTTTAGAGCTTTTCTTATATCTGTTGTTTCTTAAAAATAATCAGCCTAAAATTATCCTTATGCCAAAGAGACATTATTGAGGGTGACAAACTCCTGGTTACCAGCAATGACCAAAAAGAATCACAGTAATCAAACAGCAGTTTTCCATCATAAAGACTGCATATGCTATCCTTTGAAGTATTTGGCTGTCATAAGAGCTCAGTAAACATTCACTGAGTATATATATCTCTCTGCAAAAAAAAAAAGAAAAAAAGTTGCTCAGCTGTGTCCAACTCTTTGGAACCCCTTAGACTATACAGTCCATCGGATTCTCTAGGCCAGAATACTTGAGTGGGTAGCCTTTCCCTCCTCTAGGGGATCTTCCCAACCTAGGGATTAAACCCATGTCTCCTATATTGCAGGCAGATTCTTTACCAACTGAGCCACAATGGAAGCCCTTATCTATCTGTTGGACCCAAGTAATTTAACTTCACTACAGCACTGGATTTAAAACATAAGTTTTCCATTCAGAGACAAAACTATGGTAGTCATTCAAAAAGAAAATAATGATTATTATTATTTTCACATTACGAACACTTTAAAATCTTTCACACACACACACACACACACACACGTATCTCCATTCTTTAGTTTATTCTCACACACACAAATTTATTCATATGCATGCACATGCTTATGCACATACACACATCTGTAGAAATGTTTTATTTGACCTTACCTTCTTTTTTACTTCAATGAATTTACCAATGTTGACTAAAAAAGGTGCATAACTTGTGGATGGTGAATTAAGTTTTATTTGGGGCTAAAGGAAGACCACAGACTGGAAGAAAATAAAGAAATAAGTAACGTTTCTATTACCTAAACTGAGCAGGTATTCTATATGATACTGTTATAGATTTAAAAATATTCAATAATGATAAGGTTACTTATACCTTTTTTGAATTATTCTTATTTAAAGTAGTAATTATAGCATATTTTGGTATTATTGCAATTTAATTTTTAATTGGGGTTTTACTTTATGAACTAAAAGGTGCCAGAGGTGGGGGGAGACAATAGGGAAGTTCAAAAGCTACTCTAATCTATTCTATTTGTACTTTTGTTAATAGTAAAGCCAAAAGTTTGTTTTCCAGTAACAAATTAAGTCAGTGTTTCCCATTTCCATTTGCTATTTTCTGACTTATTGGCCCAAGAAAAAATTATTTTCACCACAGAGAATTATCTACCTCTCTTCCAAAAAGAAATGTTGAATTGGCAGTTGTCTAGGGAAATATGTGTTTTTCTGATTTTTTTTTCCTTCCCATGGCTCACAAGGCTGTTTCAGTTATCATGTGTGAATTAAGATGAGTTGCACATTTGAGACTGAGCTGACAAGAAAGCTCATTTCTTTTCATTTAATTTATTTTATTTTGAAATGCCTTCAAGACAAGAGAAGATGGGATAGTACAAGGACTAGATGAGTAATCTTTCTATCTGAGCTGTATGTGTCTAATTCAGTCACAGAGATGATTACAGTTATTACTGTTGTTATTACTGCTCCTGATAGATTACTGAGTTAAGTTTGAAAACAAGGAATCCCGAAGAACTTTCTACTGGAGTTATATCTCAGTATTGGGCTAATCAGTTGCCATTTTCAAACTCATTGTCTTTACCTCTTTCCTATGCTAATGCAGGAAGTGTTTTCTCTGACTCCCCTAAAATTCCATGCCATGAAATTTATCATTGCAGTTTAAATTACCTCACTCACCAAAATACAGCTGACTTTTCCACTTATTTTCTCATTTAACAAGACACATTTTTAGGACTTCAGTGACCTAGCCAAGTCTTCATTTCCATTCCTGTCACCCCACTCATCTTAATTTTGCTAACATCATCTGGATCAAGTATTGTTAAAAGACAGAATTCTACTGAGTGCATGTGGAGATCTAAATGATTCATGAATCAGGCAGCACCACATCTAGCAAATAGAAATGAGCACCAAAGAGCTACAAAAAAGACAAGGTTTTTAAAGGCAGAGAGTGGTTAGAACAAGAAAATCATGAACAAAAAAGATTGTTTCAGGCAGACAGGGTCACCTTCTTTTCGCTTCCCCAGTGGCTCAGTGGTAAAGAATCTGCCTGCAATGCAGGAGACACAGGAGATGCAGGTTCAGTTCCTGGGTCGGGGAGATCCCTTGGAGGAAGGCATAGCAACCCATTCCAGTATTCCTGCCTGGAGCATCCCAAAGCCTGATGGGCTACAGTCCATAGAGTCACAAAGAGTTGGGCGTGAATGAAGTGATTGAGTATGCATGCTCCTTCTTTTTAGGGAACAAACATGTCTGCTAGGTAGATTACTTCATTAGTGCTCACCAGGAAATTTCAGACTGATCAACTGAGATGATATTACCGGGAAAGAATGAAACTGCAATTAGGTTTAGTAAGAAGTCTTGGTTTGGTGATGGGCTTAGTACAAGTAACTCCACTTTGTGCCTCTCATTTCTTTTCAACAGTCCCCCACCCCCTGTCCCCGCCACCTTTTTGTTCAGGACATTCAGCTCAGCTGAGAGATGTGATCAAAATTTAAATGCTTAGCGCCACCCTCAGCTTCAGCTCTGTATTCTCATAGCTTTTGTTGATCTTTTGCGTGGTATTCGCAGGTCCAGACATTTCTTGCTTTATCACTGTGATACTCACAGGTTATGACTTCAGGTTTACAGCTATTAAGTCAGTAGTTCTCTGTTTCCTTTGAGGTACCGGTCTTACAGAGAGTACTTGCAGATGGATAAGAGTTTAAAGCTCTTGGGCCAGTGTAGTGCACCAGGGAGATTACAGTGGTTAGTATAAGCAGGATGGTTCCTCATGTTTGCAGTCCTCTTCAAAGCCAGAGTCCCAAACACACAAACCAATCACAAAAGATACCAAAGAAAGATCCCAGTGAAGGAGTCACCCTTTTAAGCCAAGTGGCTTGTGTAACTGTGATCTTATGTAACTGAGTTCAGCTTTCCCGAAAGTGTTAATACAGGTGTATCAAGTGATATTGGTTATAATACAGACACCTCCCTGCTCAGTTAATAGATAATCAAAGACAACAATGGCCAGACGATGTAGAAATTTTATTGATTGGGCAAGGGGGAGCTATTGTCTTAGCAGTTTCATCAATGTCATAAGAGTTAAAGAGAGGTTTCTGATCATATTCTCATTTACATTTACTCCTAACCAGTGAAGTACAGGCTTACCAAAATGAGCAAATCCTGAGTCATGAATATCTTTCTAGCTCAGTGATGTAAATCTAGGGGAGTCAACCAAGGAGGTATCTTCGTTCACTTTTAGGAAAATCAGAGGCACAGTTAGATACCTGAGATATCTCCAGGCTATACACTGGCTATCTGGATATTAATGAGAATGATAATTACCACAGACAAAGATGAATATTTTGGGTACCCAAACAATTTCTACTACAGTGACACTGTTAATTAATTCATTTGCAGAGATTGTTACATTTGCCTATTCAAGCCAGGGGTTAATGAGGTTTTCTCCTAGCCTGAAATGAAAAGTTGTTCTAAACTCCAGAGATTAATCCCATTAGCAATGCCCTCAGAGATATGATAATGGTATTATCATTTCAGGCCATTGAAAAGGGCCTCATGTTTGAGGTCTTGATCTGGTGTCTTGGGAGGAAGCAGCCTACTTTGATTTTAGCTACTTCTTTTCTTGGTTGCTTTGATTTGAAGGACTCCAGCATTTGTACAGGGTCAGTTGTCAGATGGAGCCTTCTCCAATTATGAGATATTTATCCAAGGTTCCAATCCCTTAAGTCTGGCTGCCATCCAGAGAGAGAGAGGAGGCCCTGTATGTTCTCATCTAAGAAGCTTCAAGTGCAGTGTTAGTCTCTCAGTTCAGTTCAGTCAGTTCAGTTGTGTCCGACTCTTTGTGACCCCGTGAATTGCAGCACGCCAGGGCTCCCTGTCCATCACCATCTCCCAGAGTTCACTCAGGCTCACATTCATCGAGTCTGTGATGCCATCCAGCCATCTCATCCTCGGTCGTCCCCTTCTCCTCCTGCCCTAAATACTTCCCAGCATCAGAGTCTTTTCCAATGAGTCAACTGTTCGCATGAGGTGGCCAAAGTACTGGAGTTTCAGCTTTAGCATTATTCCTTCCAAAGAAATCCCAGGGCTGATCTCCTTCAGAATGGACTGGTTGGATCTCCTTGCAGTCCAAGGGACTCTCAAGAGTCTTCTCCAACACCACAGTTCAAAAGCAACAATTCTTCGGTGCTCAGCCTTCTTCAGAGTCCAACTCTCACATCCATACATGACCACAGGAAAAACCATAGCCTTGACTAGACGGACCTTCGTCGGCAAAGTAATGTCTCTGCTTTTGAATATACTATCTAGGTTGGTCATAACTTTTCTTTCAAGCATTAAGCGTCTTTTAATTTCATGGCTGCCGTTACCACCTGCAGCAATTTTGGAGCCCCAAAAAATATAATCTGACACTGTTTCCACTGTTTAACCATCTATTTCCCATGAAGTGATGGGACCGGATGCCATGATCTTCGTTTTCTGAATGTGGAGCTTTAAACCAACTTTTTTGCTTTCCTCTTTCACTTTCATCAAGAGGCTCTTTAGTTCTTCTTCACTTTCTGCTATAAGGGTGGTGTCATCTGCATATCTGAGGTTATTGATATTTCTCCTGTCAATCTTGATTCCAGCCTGTGTTTCTTCTAGTCCAGCATTTCTCATGACGTACTCTGCATATAATTTCAAGAAGCAGGGTGACAATATACAGCCTTGACGTACTCCTTTTCCTATTTGGAACCAGGCTGTTGTTCCATGTCCAGTTATAACTGTTGCTCTCTGACCTACATACAAATTTCTCAAAAGGTAGGTTAGGTGGTCTGGTATTCCCGTCCCTTTCAGAGTGTTCCACAGTTTATTGTGATCCACACAGTCAAAGGCTTTGGCATAGTCAATAAAGCAGAAATAGATGTTTTTCTGGAACTCTCTTGCTTTTTCCATGATCCAGCGGATGTTGGCAATTTGATCTCTGGTTCCTCTGCCTTTTCTAAAACCAGCTTGAACATCTGGAAGTTCACGGTTCATGTACTGCTGAAGCCTGGCTTGGAGAATTTTGAGCATTACTTTACTAGCATGTGAGATGAGTGCAATTGTGCGGTAGTTTGAGCATTCTTTGGCATTGCCTTTCTTTGGAATTAGAATGAAAACTGACCTTTTCCAGTCCTGTGGCCACTGCTGAGTTTTCCAAATTTGCTGGCATATTGAGTGTAGCACTTTCACAGCATCATCTTTCAGGATTTGAAACAACTCCACTGGAATTCCATCACCTCCACTAGCTTTGTTCGTAGTGATGCTTTCTAAGGCCCACTTGACTTCACATTCCAAGATGTCTGGCTCTAGATGAGTGATCACATCATCATGATTATCTGGGTCTTGAAGATCTTTTATGTACAGTTCTTCTGTGTATTCTTGCCACCTCTTTTTAATATCTTCTGCTTCTGTTATGTCCAGACCATTTCTGTCCTTATCGAGGCCGTCTTTGCATGAAATGTTCCCTTGGTATCTCTAATTTTTTTGAAGAGATCTCTAGTCTTTCCCATTCTGTTCTTTTCCTCTATTTGTTTGCATTGATCGCTGAAGAAGGTGATCAGTTAGTCTCTCAGTCATGTCCAATTCTTTGCGGCCCCATGAACTGTAACCCACAGGCTCCTCTATTCATGAGATTCTCCAGGCAAGAATACTGGAGTGCGTTGTCATTTCCTCCCCCAGGGGATTATTCTGACCCAGGAATAGAACCGGTCTCCTGCATTAGCAGAAGGATTATTTACCTGTGAGCCAACTGGGAACCCTCACAAGGTACAAACAACATTTTTTTTTTTTGTCTAGAGTGACCCCACTTTTCCCCAAACATAATCTTAGTATGCTGCACTAAACTTGGCCTGGTTACTTTTATAACTGAGACAGGAATAGTGATTGGCCATATGAGCTCTTTTATTAAACTACTGCTTTGTTAGAACCTTGTAAACAAAGTATCACATCAATTTTTCCAAGTCCTGTTACAAGGAGAACAGATTATTATGAAGCCTATGAAAATCATTAAGTGTATATTTATTGCCATGAAAAGACTATTCAAGCTTTTCTAATGGAGGAAGGATCAGGTAGGACTAAAATACAAATGGTTTATCCTTATCTATAAAGTCACATTTTATCAAATTGCTATAACTCACAGATAGCTTAAGACAAAAAGTTCCCTTAAATCTGAAAAAAAAACAAAACATTAAGTAGCCATCAGTGTTTCACACAAAAAGTAGTAGTAATTTTTAATCACCCTCCTCAGTTCATTCAGTCTCCTGTTAATTAATTCTTCCTACTCTCAAGCCCAATTTTCCATTAGTTCTGGAAACTCTTATTCAGTTCAGTTTTATGAGCTTTAAATTATAAAAAAAAACCTGTACTTACTGAAATTCTTTTCTTTAATCTCCTTGAAGATGAGGCGCTTTTGCAGAAACATTTCTGCAAAGCATCAGAATAAAATAATAACTGCAAGTGACAAAAGACTTGGAAATGCCCATTGTTAGAAGTCTTATAAGACTTTATTATAATAGAATTGACAAGGAAGCTCTTTCATTTCTCTGAAACACAAAGTTTTAAGATAGTAACTGGAAGTATGACTGATACCATTATACCAGGACATATTAGACTTTTAGAAATTTAACACAATTTCTGGAACAGATATAACATATACCTGCACAGTTATCAGTCCTGGGTGTTCATTGGAAGGACTGATGCTGAAGCTGAAACTCCAATACTTTGGCCACCTCATGTTAAGAGCTGACTCATTTGAAAAGACCCTGATGCTGGGAAAGATTGAAGGCAGGAGGAAAAGAGGATGACAGAGGATGAGATGGCTGGATGGCATCACCAACTTGATGGACATGGGTCTGGGTGGACTCTGGGAGTTGGTGATGGACAGGGAGGCCTGGCGTGCTGTGGGTTCATGGTGTCACAAAGAGTAGGACATGACTGAACAACTGAACTGAACTGACACAGTTATAGCATTAAGAATGCTTAATGTTACTTCTTGACAATGGTCCCATGTAATTTAACCAATTAAATTAGCCTAATTAGTTTACCATAGCTTTTCTTAATAAGGAGAGAGGAACACATGTTTTGAGATACTCCACTGACCCTCTGGAAATTCCCAAAATTAGTTTGAGGTCAAGAAGTCTTAGTTTAGAAATCTATTTTGGGGAAGTTTTTCAAAAATATCAAAAAGATTTTTAAAACACTAGGTCAAATAAAATTATAGTTCACTGTGAAATAATACTTAGTTATCTATTTAACCAAAGTAATACTTCACAAGCAAATATAGAAGGTTACACAATTTTGAGAAAAATTTAACCCTTTTAGTATCAAAAAGACTATATTTGCCTAAGTAATCAAAGACAACATGGAACATAGGTGATTATTTTGACAATATATAAGATTTTTGTTTTCTAGACAGATTATTTTAAGAAGTAAAGAAAACCTTTTACAATAACTT
>SJYC01022428.1:0-11624 GCA_006408675.1 Madoqua kirkii | reverse complement strand
TAACCTCAGATATGCAGATGACACCACCCTTATGGCAGAAAGTGAAGAAGAATGAAAGAGTCTCTTGATGAAAGTGAAAGAGGAAAGTGAAAAAGTCGGCTTAAAGCTCCACATTCAGAAAATGAAGATCATGGCATCCGGTCCCATCACTTCACGGGAAATAGATGGGGAAACTGTGGAAACAGTGGCTGACTTTATTTTTCTGGGCTCCAAAATCACTGCAGATGGTGAATGCAGCCATGAAATTAAAAGATGCTTATTCCTTGAAAGGAAATTTATGACCAACCTAGACAGCATATTAAAAAGCAGAGAAATTACTTTGTCAACAAAGGTAAGTCTAGTCAAGGCTATGGTTTTTTCAGTAGTCATGTGTGGATGTGAGAGTTGGACTATAAAGAAAGCTGAGCACCAAAGAATTGATGCTTTTGAACTGTGGTGTTGGAGAAGACTCTTGAGAGTCCCTTGGACTGCAAGGAGATCCACCCAGTCTATCCTAAAGGAGCTCAGTCCTGGGTGTTCACTGGAAGGACTGATGTTGAAGCTGAAACTCCAATACTTTGGCCACCTCATGTGAAGAAGTGACTCATTTGAAAAGACCTTGATGCTGCTGGGAGGGACTGGGGCAGGAGGAAAGGGGATGACAAAGGGTGAGATGGGTGGATGGCATCACCAACTTGATGGACATGGGTTTGTGTGGACTCAGGGAGTTGGTGATGGACAGGGAAGCCTGGCCTGCTGCAATTCATGGGGTCGCAAAGAGTCGGACATGACTGAGAGAAAGCAGGATACTGATTTTATCCCTGTCCACACAGAAGTCAAATCGTATCTCAACACTTCATAGGAAAACAGTATTTTTTCAGAACTTAGCTCAAATTACCACTTATGACGAAATGCTTGTGACAGATTTCATAATTCCTCCTCTATACCTACATTTTCCAGACTTAGGGGCCTCTTTTCATGTATCTCTATTACTTTAGTGTAGCAGAACTGGAAAGATAGCATAAGCCTTTATGCCAGTATGAACTTTATCCCTAAGTCTGAACTGAACCTTGTCCAGATGTTATTACTTACCAGAGAGATACAAGGAAATAGACTTTTGCTCCATCACCTTCTCATTCACAGATCTGTAGTAGAAGCTACTGGATTGGGCAAAACATTTATTTGTGTGTTTTGTTTTGTTTTCCCATAAGATGGCTCTATTAGCGCTTAGTCATTTTTAATTTCATTTGAACAATTTTGTTAGATTGTATTGTGAAAGCTGTCATATCATCATGAACTTTTAAAAAAAACTGAAAATTGATGAATTTTTGTGGAGCCATTTTAGGTACTGAAAATGGAAGAGTAAAAAGCAACATTTCCAGCACATTTTGCTTTATTACTTCAAGAAGGATTAAAACAAAACTGAAATGCAAAACAAGATTTTGTGTATAGAGAAGGTGCTGTGACAGATCAAATATGTCAAAAGTGGTTTACTAAGTTTTGCACTAGAAATTCCTTGCTGGATGATGCTCCAGGGTCAGAAAGATCAGTCAAAGTGGATACAATCAAATCGAGACATTAATTGAGAACAATCAATGTTATAGCATGCAGGAGACAGCTGACATACTCAAAATATCCAAATCAAATGTTGAAAAGTATTTGCACCAACTTGGTTATCTTAATCATTTTGATGTTTGGGTTTCACCTAAGTTAAGCAGGAAAATCTTCTTGTCTTCTTTTCTGCATGTGATTCTCTACTGGACCATAACAAAGTGTTCCATTTTTAAAACAAATTGTGATGGGCAATGAAAAGTGGATACTGTATAATAATGTGGAATGAAAGAGATTATGGGGCAAGTGAAATGAACCACCACCAACTGTGCTAGAGCTCAGTCTTCATCTAAAGGTGATGGTGTGTATATGGTGGAGTTGAAAAGGAATCCTGTATTGTAAACTCCTTCCAGAAAACCAAACGTTTCATTCCAGCAAATACTGCTCCCAATTAGACCAATTGAAATCAGCACTCAAAAAGCGTCTGTAACAAAAAATGCATAATTTTCCATCGGAATTACTTAAGACCACATATTTCTTTGATGATCGGGCAAAAAATGTTTTAGCTTGACTGGGAAGTTCTGATTCACCCATTGTATTCCCCAGCCATTGCACCTTTGGATTTCTATTTATTTCGGTCTTTACAAAATTCTTTTAATAGAAAAAATTTCAGTTCCCTGGGAAAATGTAAAAGGCACCTGGAATAGGTCTTTACTCAAAAAGATTAAAACTTTTGGGGAGATGGAATTATGAAGTTGCCTGAAAAATGGCAGAAAAAAAGAAAATGGAATAAAATGGTGAATATGTTATTTAATAAAATTCTTGGTGAAAATTAAAAACATGTCTTTTATTTTTACTTAAAAATGAAATGAACTTTTGGCTGACCCAATATATAGAGAAGGGAAGGGGACTATGGGAGGGTGAGAAACGCGGAAGGAAGATACTTGCTAGCTGCTTTTAGGCTTTATCATGTTGATGATGCAAGGATGAAAAGAACAAATGTACACAGAAATCCCGAATGCATTGTAATCCCAGACCTCACCACTTCATTACATGTATTACATTGGATTACATTATGAGTTTTACCCATTCAATTGGGTTGTTTCTTCTTTTATTGTCATTCGTTGTAATACCCAAAAGAAATAATTGGAATGGGTGATACAGTGTGGATTTATTTAGTATTGAATCCTATGTGTTTCATATTGTCTCTTAGACTAAGTAACTCAGTTTCTACGAACCATGGACGCATTCCCCAAATGTGGATTATTGTACATATAAAGACAATTTAAAATGAAATTTATCAAAGACAGTTATTCAAGTTTACAGACAGTTCTTTATACGTTGATGCTGAAATCACTGCCTAAAAAATACAAAGGAGCTTGCAAATTATCTTCAATCTTTTTGTTATACAATGAGGTATTTTTCTTTTCTGTGTGGATTTATTTAGTATTGAATCCTATGTGTTTCATATTGTCTCTTAGACTAAGTAACTCAGTTTCTACGAACCATGGACGCATTCCCCAAATGTGGATTATTGTACATATAAAGACAATTTAAAATGAAATTTATCAAAGACAGTTATTCAAGTTTACAGACAGTTCTTTATACGTTGATGCTGAAATCACTGCCTAAAAAATACAAAGGAGCTTGCAAATTATCTTCAATCTTTTTGTTATACAATGAGGTATTTTTCTTTTCTATTTTGAATCTTAGAGGAGGACAGCTCAAGCAACTTGTGTTAAAACTTTCATTTTTTCTTTTTTTTCAGAAAAAGAAAAAAGTTTCTTTATCCAACAGTCTTCAGGAATAAATAACTATAAATTAATAAAAAATAATGAAGATGGCTTGAGGAAATACCTTTAAGTGTCAAACTGGGGAATGTATTTTCTTGAAAAGATTCTGAAAGGAATTGAACAGGTAGAGTGCAACATTTAAATACACTGTTATACAGATCCTAGACAAGCATGCTAAAAAATGAAAACAGTCGACTATACATGATGGTAAATTTCTGGATGATTTTTCAACATTATAAGATGATACTTCTTCAACAAAAAATCATAAAGACAATTGCTCAGTAAAGCGCTGCCCTTTTAGTACTTGAAATTTTTGGTATTTTCACAAAGAATGAAACTGTAATCACATTCCTGGGCATTTATAACATCTTTACGTATGTCAAAAGTTGATGCGGAAACACAGCTAATAAACTAATTCTCTTGAGAAGAGGTTGTTTATGGACTTTACATATTAACTCTAAGGAGGGGCTTCCCTGATAGCTCAGTTTGTAAAGAATCTGCCTGCAACGCAGGAAACCTTGGTTCAGTTCCCGGGTTAGGAAGATACGCTGGAGAAGCGATAGGCTACCCACTCCAGTAGCTTGGACTTCCCTCGTGGCTCAGCTGGTAAAGACTCCGCCTGCAGTGAGGGAGACCTGGGTTCAATCGCTGGGTTGGGAAGATCCCCTGGAGAAGGGAAAGGCTACCAACTCCAGTACTCTGGCCTGGAGAATTCCTTGTGGTCACATAGTCGGACATGACGGAACGACTTTTACTTTCGCTCTAAGGAGATAATGCAGAGTGATATGTGCAAAATTAGGCATTTAAAAATGGACAGGAGCCAAGTGACTTATTTGTGACTTTCTCCCAAGAGCACATTGGAAACAGAAAACATGCTAAAAAAAATAGAAATCCACCTGTACACTTTAGTACAGTGGATTTAAAATCAGTGTGTTTTGCTCCAGGCTTAATCTCCAGGGAGTGGCAGAATGTTTCCAAAAGACTTTGTTAGCTTGTGGCCTCACATCTCTAAAATTTCCTTTAAATCTCCTTGAATGCTGTCTCTTAAGGAAGGAAGCCTGGCCGTGGTGCAGTCCAAGGGTTGGAAGAGTCGGACGGGACTTGGCAACTGAACAACAACAAAATGCAGTCTTAGGGTGTGTTTGCATGCATTATCTACAGCTGGTTCCTTTGGCATCTTGCAAAAGATCTCCGTGAAAGTGGTGTTCCTTCTTCCTGCTCATGTGCGTTTTAATACTGAGGCCTTTGCAGGAAGCTGATTGTCAGCTTTCACAGAAGATCCTGTTAGAGCAATCAAAACCATTAGCAGAAATTCATACTTGGAGAACATTAGCCTATTTTCCAGAAGCTACCAGATCCTTTTTAGACTTTCAAGACCTTTTATTTCTAAATTAAATGTAACTCCCTGGCAAATCCTACTGATAATAGTGTTCTTTCTCTATTAACAACTGATTTGCTGGAATTGCTTTTAAGTTTTTAACAGAAAGATTTTATATTAAATTTTCAGTTACAGTGTAGTCTAGGAAAAAATTAGAGGTCATTTGACATGTATATTTATTTAAATAACAGTAGTATGTTTCATAATACAGATTTGTGACTACAAATAAAATAAATGGAGGTCTACAAAAGCTATGAAATTATTTTATATGCATGTTCATTACTTTTTGTTAGTAGCTATCAACATGGTGGCTAAAATTATGTGCCAACAAAAAAATTGAGTTAAGAAAAAAAGGATTTATTATCAAAATAGCATATCTATGAAAAGTGATTGCCAAAATTAAGCACTAGTACAGACATATATTTTAAAACAGGACATGATTAGCCTTTGTGAGTTTCTGTCATCAGTTGTGTTGGGACAAATTCTTTCTTTGTTCATGAACAGTTCATATTCAAATACACGAGGACTGCTCCTTATAATTGTGGGCCATAACTTATCCCACTGCATACAGGCAGCACAGTTTATACAAGTAGTCCTGCGAAAGGGCTGTGTTTCTTGTATTCCAAAGAAGTAAACATTACTGTGATTTTTAAATTACAGCTATTGAAGTTCACAGACAGAAATTATAAACATAAGTTTCCCTCACTCCCTTTGGCTCTTAAAGATTCATAATCCTCTAAGCTTCCCTACATGGTAAGACATTTTGTTGGAATGTGGAGAAAAAGAAATGTTGGAAAGTTTTAAAAAAACATATATTTTTTTTCAAATAAACTATACTTTCCTTACATGATTATTGAGCTTTTATTTTGAAACATTAGAAAATTCTTAGTTTTTTTTTTAGTTTATTGTTATAGCAGTATAATGGACACTCTTAAAAGCTATATAAGCACCCTGCTATTAATAAGATAATAATAATAGCTATTATTAATTGAATGTTTATCATATAACTAGGCAATGTCCCAAGTATTTTGCTTACATTATTTTGTTAAATACTGACCAGTTGCTCACTAGACAAGCAATATGACAGCAGCTTATAAATCATGAAGCATCTACATGAATGGGGCTGCTATGCATCTAAATGTCATGCTGGCCCTAATTGTTCCTTAGATTGTTAAAAAGTGAAACAGTGAACGATGAACATATTTTGGGAGTGTTCAAAAATGAAAGCGTTAGTTGCTTGGTCTTGTCTGACTCTTTGCCACTTCATGGACTGCAGATTGCCAGGCTCCCCTGTCCATGGAATTCTCCAGGCAAGAATACGAGTGGGTAGTCATTCTCTTCTCCAGGGGATCTTCCTGACACAGGAATAGAATCCAGGTCTCCTGCTTTGCAGGCAGGTTCTTTACAGTTTGAGGCACCAGGGAAACCCATGGAGTAGGACTAAATTTATATATACTCTTCCATTTTAAGATCTTGTTTAAGATGACTGAATATACCAGCCTTAGATCCACTGATCTAGATTTCTATTTAAAAAAATATTAAGAATTAAGGCTAGAAAACTAAAGTAACTATTTGAGATAGGAAATAAAGTCAGGCTTTTACTGGATGACTACAAGTAAAATTAAAACTTCTTAGGATCTCTGAGATCATTCCAAGAAGTTTTCAATTAAGTAATAAGCTACTAACAGACTCTTCTTGAGAATTTTAAAATTTTATGCTCTAGGTAAGTTTACCGTTGGAAATGACATTGCTGAATTATTTTTCTTTAAGGTAGCCTATTCAGGATCCCTCTTTAAAGGTTCTGATTTTCTTTTTCTTCTAGGAAGCACAAAGTTGAGAGCTCCTTTCATTACAGCAACTAGGCTTAGATTTTCTAAAGTAACTTGATTTTTGTCTTTGGCTTAAAATCTCATTTCCATGCTTCTTTGTCTTTAATTTCAAATATCTTTAGGTACAAAAAATTAATATTTTTAATTTTAAAGTATCTTATATATTTCTATCACATCAGTTCAGTTCAGTCGTGGTTGTGTCTGACTCGTTGTGACCCCATGAATCACAGCACACCAGGCCTCCCTGTCCATCACCAACTCCCAGAGTTCACTCAGACTCATGTCCATCAAATCAATGATGCCATCCAACCATCTCATCCTTTGCTGTCCCCTTCTCCTCCTGCCCCCAGTCCCTCCCAACATGAGTCTTTTCCAATGAGTCAACTCTTCACATGAGGTGGCCAAAGTACTGGAGTTTCAGCTTCAGCATCAGTCCTTCCAATGAACACCCAGGACTGAGCTCCTTTAGGATGGACTGGGTGGATCTCCTTGCAGTCCAAGGGACTCTCAAGAGTCTTCTCCAACACCGCAGTTCAAAAGCATCAATTTTTCGGCACTCAGCTTTCCTCACAGTCCAACTCTCACATCCATACATGACCACTGGAAAAACCGTACCCTTGGCTAAACGGACCTTTGTTGGCAAAGTAATGTCTCTGCTTTTGAATATGCTATCTAGGTTGGCAATAACTTTCCTTTCAAGGGAGTAAGCGTCTTTTAGTTTCAGAGCTGTAATCACCATCTGCAGTGATTTTGGACCCCCCAAAAATAAAGTCTGACACTGTTTCCACTGTTTCCCCATCTATCTGCCATGAAGTGATGGCACAAGGTGCCATGATTTTAGTTTTCTGAATGTTGAGCTTTAAGCCAACTTTTCACTCTTCTCTTTCACTTTCATCAAGAGGCTTTTTAGTTCCTCTTCACTTTCTGCCATAAGGGTGGTGTCATCTGCATATTTGATGTTATTGATATTTCTCCTGGCACCTTGATTCCAGCCTATGTTTCATCCAGCCAGGCATTTCACATGATGTGCTCTGTATATAAGTTAAAAAAGCAAGGTGGCAATGTACAGCCTTGACATATTTCTTTCTCAATTTGGAACCAGTCCATTGTACCATGTCTGGTTCTAACTGTTGCTTCTTTACCTGCATAAGATTTATCAGGAGGCAGGTCAGGTGATCTGGTATTCCCATCTCTTGAAGAATTTTCCATAGTTTGTTGTGATCCACATAGTCAAAGGCTTTAGCATAGTCAATGAAGCAGAAGATGATGTTTTTTTCTGGAACTCTCTTGCTTTTTATATGATCTGATGGAAGCTGGCAATTTGATTTCTGGTTCTTCTGCCTTTTCTAAATTCAGCTTGAACATTTGCAAGTTCATTGTTCATGTACTGTTGAAGGCTTGGAGAACTTTGATCATTACTTTGCTAGAGTGTGAAATGAGTGGAATCGGGAAGTAATTTGAACATTCTTTGGCATTGTCCTTGTCCGGGATTGGAATGAAAAGTGACCTTTTCCAGTCCTGTGGCCACTGCTGTGTTTTCCAAATTTGCTGGCTTATTGAGTGCAGCATGTTCAGAGCATTATCTTTGAGGATTTGAAGTAGTTCAACTGGAATTCCATTATCTCCACTAGCTTTGTTCATAGTGATAATTCCTAAGGCCCACTTGACTTTACACTCCAGGATGCCTGGCTCTAGGTAAATGATCACACCATCATGGTTATCTGAGTCATTAAAATTTTTTTTGTATGATTCTTCAGAATATTCTTGCAATCTCTTGTTAATATCTTCTGCTTCTGTTAGGCCCATACCATTTCTGTCTTTTATTGTGCCCGTCTTTGCATGTAATGTTCCCTTGGTATCTCTAGTTTTCTTGAAGAGATCTCTAAACTTTCCCTTTCTAATGATTTCCTCTGTTTCTTTGCACTGATCACCAAGGAAGGCTTTCTTATCTCTCCTTGCTATTCTTTGGAACTCTGCATTCGGATGGGTATATGTTTCCTTTTCTCCTTTGCCTTTGCTTCTCTTCTTTTCTCAGCTATTTGTAAGGCCTCCTCAGACAACCATTTTGCCTTTCTGCATTTCTTTTTCTTTGCAGTGCTTTTGGTCACAGCCTCTTATACAATGCTGTGAACTTCTGCCCGTATTTCTTCAGGCACTCTGTCTATCAGGCCTGCCACAGGGTCAGGGCACTGAACACAACAGTCAATACAACAAGTAGCCAAGGAGTGCGGGTGTAAGTCCTTTTGAAGGAGGTTGACATTACTGCCATTACCCCTATCATAGTTTAGCCTCAGGCCAAACAATAGGGAGGGAACACATCCCCACCCATTAACAGAAAATTGAGTTAAAGGTATATTGAGCATTACCCTGCCCATCAGAGCAAGACCCAGATTCCTCCACAGCCAGTCCTTCCCATCAGAAAGCTATGACAAGCCTCTTATCCTTTGTCATCAGAGGGCAGATAGAATGAAAATGACAATCACTGAAAACTAACCAAACTGATCACATGGACCACAGCCTTGTCTAACTCAATGAAACTATGAGCCATGTCGTGTAGGGCCACCCAAGACAGCGGGTCATGATGGAGAACTCTGACAAAATGTGGTCCACTAGAAAAGGGAAAGGCAAACCACTTCAGTACTCTTGCCTTTGGAACCCCATGAATAGTATGGGTAAGTATACTCATTCTTATTTTGTTACAGAAGAAAACGAATATTTAAAAATTAATAACTTTGCAAAATAACATAGGCAAGAAATCAACTACAATATTTTCATTTAAATGCAATATATTTTTTTGCTATATTACTCTCCTTTCTATATTAATTGATTTAAAAGTATTTTATCTAAGAGTAACAAGGGTCATATTAATATTCTAGTTCAGTTCAGTCTCTCAGTCGTGTCCAACTCTTTGTGACCCCATGGACTGAAGCATGCCAGGCTTCTCTGTCCATCACCAACTTCTGGAGTTTACTCGAACTCAGGTCCATTGAGTCGATGGTGCCATCCAACCATCTCATCTTGTGCCGTCCACTTTTCCTCCCTCCACCAATTTTCCCCAGCAGCAGGGTCTTTTCAAACAAGTCAATTTTTTGCACCAGGTGGCCAAAGTATTGGAGTTTTAGTTTTAAACTCAGTCCTTCCAATGAATATTTAGGACTGATTTCCTTCAGGATGGACTGGTTGGATCACCTTGCAGTCCAAGGCACTCTCAAGAATCTTCTCTAACACCACAGTTCAAAAGTACCAATTCTTTAGTGCTTAGCTTTCTTAATAGTCCAACTCTCTCATCCATACATGATTACTGGAGAAAACATAGCTTTGAGTGAACAAGACCTTTGTTGGCAAAGTAATGTCTCTGCTTTTTAATATGCTATCTATGTTGGTCATAGCTTTTCTTTCAAGGAGCAAGAACCTTTTAATTTCATGGCTGCAGTCACCATCTGCAGTGATTTGGGAGCCCAGAAAAATAAAGTTTATCACTGGTTCTGTTGTTTCCCCATTTATTTGCCATGAAGTGATGGGACCAGATGCCCTGATCTTAGTTTTTAGGCCAACGTTTTTGCTCTCCTCTTTCACTTTCATTAAGAGGCTCTTTATTTCTTCTTCGCTTTCTGCTTTAAGTGTGATGTCATCTGCATATCTGAGTTTATTTATTTTTCTTTGGTAATCTTGGCTCTAGCTTGTGCTTCATTCAGTCCAGCATTTCTCATGATGTACTGTGCATATAAGTTAATCAAACAGGGTGAGAATATACAGTTTTGATGTACTCCTTTCCAGGTTTGGAACCAATCTATTGTTCCAATCTATTGTCCAGTTCTAACTATTGCTTCTTGACCTGAACACAGATTTCTCAGGATGCAGGTCAGGTGGTCTGGTATTCCCATCTCTAAGAATTTTCCACAGTTTGTGGTGATCCACACAGTCAAAGGCTTTGGCATAGTCAATAAAGCAGAAGTAGATGTTTTTCTGGAACTCTCTTGCTTTTTCGATGATCCATAATTTAGAAGATACTTTAATACCAGTCATCTAAGAGCAATTTTGGGATTATAAATCATGATTCAGAACATGTATAGGATTGAGAAGACCCTGTTTACAGCTCATGTTGGGAAATCCAGAGAATAACTTATAGATATGATCCCTTATTAAAATATGTTATTTAGCACTTCAAATAGACACACAAGCAATCATAGTCTAGCCATACACTTGCTAGGTAAAATAGAGAATTGAATAATTATAGTTTTGACATTTTAAATTAAATTCCTAGGAAGCTAAGGTGTTATTTGTCCTCATTAGAAACCAGAGATCAAATTGCCAACATCTGCTGGATCATCGAAAAAGCAAGAAAGTTCCAGAAAAACATCTATTTCTGTTTTATTGACTATGCCAAAGCCTTTGACTCTGTGGAACACAATAAACTGTGGACAATTCTGAATGAGATGGGAATACCAGACCACCTGACCTGCCTCTTGAAAAATCTGTATGCAGGTCAGGAAGAAACCCTTAGAACTGGACATGGAACAAGAGACTGGTTTCAAATGAGAAAAGGAATACATCAAGGCTATATATTGTCACCCTGCTTATTTAACTTATATGCAGAGTACATCGTGAGAAACACTGCGCTGGAAGAAACACAAGCTGGAATCAAGATTTCGGGGAGAAATAGTAACCTCAGGTATGCAGATGACACCACCCTTATGGCAGAAAGTGAAGAAGAACTAAAAAGCCTCTTGGTGAAAGTGAAAGAGGAAAAAGAAAAAGCTGGCTTAAAGCTCAACATTCAGAAAATGAAAATCATGGCATCTGGTCCCATCTCTTCATGGGAAATGGATGGGGAAACAGTGGAAACAGTGTCGGATTAGTTTTTTGGGCTCCAAAATTACTGCAGATGATGACTGCAGCCAAGAAATTAAAAGACGCTTACTCCTTGGAAGAAAAGTTCTGACCAACCTAGATAGTATATTCAAAAGCATAGACATCACTTTGCTGACTAAGGTCCATCTGGTTAAGGCTATGGTTTTCCTGTGGTCATGTATGGATGTGAGAGTTGGACTGTGAAGAAGGCTGAGCGCTGAAGAATTGATGCTTTTGAACTGT
>SJYC01022420.1:0-11802 GCA_006408675.1 Madoqua kirkii | reverse complement strand
CAATCCTGAAGCTATTTAAAAGTACATGATATGTTCTGGAAAACACTGCCGAAGATGAATTTTAAAATATTATGAGCAATGAAAATGCTGTTAGAATGAATCCTCTAAAAATGTCAGATTAGAAAGAGATGATGTTCATTTTGTTAAGGAAATCCTAATGTTTGTTTAAAAACTCACAAATGTTAGAATGGAATTTTATAAGTCATCCTTTTTATATAATCCTAATGATGATGAAAGTCCCTCTGTTGTGTCCAACTCTTTTTGACCCCATGGACTGTAGCCTGCCAGGCTCCTCTGTCCATGGAATCCTCCAGTATACTTAAGTGGGTAGCCATTCTCTTCTCTAGGAAATCTTCTCAACCCAGGGATCAAACCTGGCTCTCCTGCATTGTATGCAGATTCTTTACTGTTTGAACCACCAGGGAAGCTCCTACAATCCTAAAGAAGATGCCTATTATAAATGATAAAAAGGAAAAGTAGCTAAAGCATTTCAATGTGCAGAGGAAAAAATAAGCAGGACTCAGAATCCCAAAAGTGAGCACCAGCAATGTTTGGAAATGAGAATTTCTGTACAAACTCACTTTCTAAATGAACAAATTTGGGTTGTACCATACAATACACATATAGAGGAGTCTATATGTTTCAAAGTATACATTGGAAGGCAGACCATTTATCTAGGATATTGGTGTGTGTGAAGATTAAAAAAAAAGAAACAGCAGTATATTAAAAATATTTAGAAATCTAAACCTCAGAATATTTCATAGTCCACCATTCCTTCCAAGTATGTCTATAATTAATAAGAAAAGTTTTTATTTTTAATATGGCATGTGTCTGCTGCTGCTAAGTCACTTCAGTCGTGTCCGACTCTGTGCGACTAGGGAAGGCATAAAGTTCAAAACATCTACAAGAAACAATAACCCTACTCAGGACTCTTGGATGACATAATTATAAATGATGCTGAATTTCATTAACTGCCTGCTATTTAGTAAACAACAGAGGAAACAACTCTCTTTCCTTGAATATTTCCATTTCCTTTCCTTTAATATTTGCTGGAGAAAAAAAGCTTTACTTCCTTCCATCCAGAGATCTATTTTCTTACCAATTAGCTTTTTACAAACAGCTAATGAAGGCACAGTGTAGTGTTGCTGAGTTATTATTTGTGTCTTTTTCCTCTTGCTCTATAGTAGTTAATAATAACAAATGTTTTGATTTTACCCAAAGGTTTGAGAAGTATACAAGAATTTGCTTCAATTAGGTAATATCCCTATTTGGACTTGGCTAAGTGAGAATTTTATAATGTAATAACATTTTTTTCCCAGCTCCCTAGAATATTAGCAACTAAAAATATGGAAACCAGAGATATTTTCTGTCTTAACTCCTAAAGGGTAACAGATATATAAAGTCTTCAATATTCATTTTGATGTAGTGTGGGAACATCTGTTAAGCATGGCATGGCCCATTGTCTTTACGCCTGGCCCAATGTCAAAATATATGACCCTCTGTAGAATTATCCAGGGAAAGACTGGCCGCATAGGTGGAGTCCCATGATAAAGTAGGAGAGTGTTTTAACAGGTGGCAGAAATAGTGAGGGCTTCCCAGGTGTTGCTAGTCGTAATAAATCCACCTACCAATGCAGGAGATGTAAGAGACCTGGGTTTGATCCATGGGTCTGGAAGATCCCTTGGAGGAGGGTATGGAGACACACTCCAGTATTTTTGCCTGGAGAATTACATGGAAAGAGGAGTCTGGTGGTCTACAGCCCATAGGGTCACAAAGAGTCAGACACAACTGAAGTGACTTAGCATGCCTGTAATAGCGAGCATAACAATGGGTCAGATGATACTTAGACAGTCACGCCAGGAGCAAGCTTCCCCTGTATCATGATTCCCTTCACTATCAGGTTCACTTCAGACATGTCCGTGGTCTCAGATATGAAGAAAAAATGTTACTGGAATAAAAACTTAGAGAAGGAATCACGGATCAAGCATAGATACATGATCTGAAGTACTAGGTATAAACTCCCCTCTGGAATCAGAAAGAAATATAATAGGTCTGGCTATGCAGAGGTGATATAACTATCAAGCATACTCTATACTTCTCCATGCCAAACCAAACATCTGAATGATGCTTTGTATTTAGCCATGATCCTTTCTTGAATTACCATCATCTCTCATCTTCCTCTCCACACATCTTAATTCATTGAAATCTTAACTTTGACTCTGATTTGTACTCACCAAGATCACCAACACCTTGAAAATTCTGATATCCAATAGATCATTTCAGGGTTCACCTTGAAGCATAAGTCATTATAGAATGAAAAAAAAATGAAATCGCTCAGTCGTGTCTGACTCTTTGCAAACCCATGGGCTATAGCCCACCAGGCTCCTCCATCCATGGAATTTTCCAGGCAAGAGCACAGGAGTGGGTTGCCATTTCCTTCTCCAGGGGATCTTCTTGACCCAGGAATGGAACCCAGGTCTCCCTCATTGCTGCTGACCTTTACCGTCTGAGCCACCAGGTAAGCCCATTGTAGGATAAGCCCACCTTATTTAAATCAGCTGCTTTCTGAGCACATTTTTCTCCCTCCTTTTCATTCTCATTACTTTTTCATTCAATTTCTTCATCAGCGGCCCATTTCCTAAATTTCTAAGATTCTCCCTAGGATTTTGGTAGTTCTTTTCTATCACTGTAGAATTTCAATGGGCAATTTTATTTGTTTTTATCTTATGGAGAAACAGCTTTATATTTGAGACCCAAAAAGGACAAAAGCTAGCCAATAGTTGTCAAATACATCATGTTCTGAAATGAAGTTCTATACTGCCTATTTAAAAGGGGCAATTTTGTGGTAAAACTTTTGATTAAAGATTGTTACTCTATCAACTTCCTGGAGGATATGAAATGTTGAGGTTGAAGAATGAGAGAAAATTGAGTTTATCTGAAGTGAGCATTCATTAGAATGCTATTCAATTTACTCTACTTGATGATAGCGGGGAAGGGTCAGCTTTCTCCTTACTGCAAGCATCCAGTGATTAAAACTGGTCTCCTAAAGTTTGCAGGAACACAGTGCATGCTGAATGACTAAGGTATTTAAAGATTAGAACTGGCTGCATTATCATAGCATAAAGAGGTGGCTGCAATGGAAATCAGATGTGATTCCTCAGATGCTAAGAAATAGCTGTGTATTTCCCAAGATCCAGAAAGCAAGGCAACCTCACTGGGAAAGTCCTTAGAACCAACGACTAGAGGTATGCGTTTGTAGAGTCTGAGGAGGGTCTAGTAAGTAGCCCCTGGGAAGAGAGCATCACCTAAGTCAAGGAGGCGATAGTCATAAGCTCTTGGGAGAATAGTCTTCAAGGAATCCATGGAAGTATCCATGGGCCTCATCTTGGAATATGATCCAAATCCTGCAAGCACAGATGACACGTCACTATCATCAAGTAAGATGTATGGCCTCTTCTTTCTGTCCCTCAAATCCTGGATGAGGGCAGGAAGGAAGAAGGAAGTGCAAAATGAGTAAAGTTAAGAAGTCCATCCCAGCCAGCCGGGAGGGATTGGGGGCAGGAGGAGAAGGGGACGGCCGAGGATGAGGTGGCTGGATGGCATCACGGACTCGATGGACGCGAGTCTCAGTGAACTCTGGGAGATGGTGATGAACAGGGAGGCCTGGCGTGCTGTGATTCATGGGGTCACGAAGAGTCGGACACGACTGAGCGACTGAACTGAACTGAACTGATCCCAGCCAGGTAAGAGGAGAGATTCTGAGGTTAAACAAAAGCTGAAACTTGAGAATTATTTAGACTAATCATTGGTATGTAGTGGACTGAGTGAAGGGCATCCCAGGCAGTACAGTGGTAAAGAATCTGCCTGCCAATGCAGGAGATTAAGGAAGTATGGGTCCAACTGGATCCCTGGATCGGAAAGATCCCCTGGAAGAGGAAATGGCAACCCACTCCAGGGTTCTTGTCTGAAAAATTCCATAGACAGAGGAGTCTGGTGGTCTACAGTAGATGAGGGACCCAAAGAATTGGACACAGCTGAGCTTGCACTAAGTCTATTTTGGGGAAAAAAAAAAGGATGAAGTGCTTTTTTATTATCAAAAGGTGTTGTAGAGAGGGATCTGTTGAAAATATCATCCAGTGAGTGGGGAATTAGCTTCCTGTAATTGTTTTAAGAGACAGTGATGGAAAAAAAAGTTATTTTTTGCTTGTAAACAATGGAGTCTGATATTTGGATGTGAGTGATTACACTAATGACTCAGCACTCTATCTTCAGCCCTCATCTCTCTTACGACTTGTATTTCTAGCTTCTTACAGAATATCTTTACCTCTTAGTCTCTATATTTGGAAGCACCTTATCCTAGCATATTTAAAATTAAATTCTTCTCTGTAAATCATGCTTATTTTCCTAGATTCTCTCTCAGCAATAAAAACATTATAATCCATCTAGGCTAAAATTTTAACACCCTCAAATCAATCTGACCCCTACTTATTTCATATTCCTGACATTCAGTTCAAGTACTTTTTTCTGCCTCGTGAACAAGGTTCACCACAAATCATCTTCTTCCTTCATCTCCAAACCATTGGCTAAATTCTATTGATCAACATTCTTTGCCTTTGCTTCTGAAATATTTTTTTATCTGTGTCTCAGCCTTTAATCTGGTTATATTTTGTCTTCCAAACTACCTCTCTAGTTTCATCCTACTGAAGCAAATGTGGTTGTTGTATTCTTCTTTGCCTGTGCATTCTGCACAAGATACCTCAGCCAGAATTTTTTTCTTCTGCTGGAGAGTTCTTAAAATCATACAGTAAGTCCTCATCAGTTCCTGAGCAATGAGCAGGATAAGTCCTTAAGTCTTTTTCAACCACAGCCTTGTAGGAGCAGCTTTACCATATGCGTCACTCTGGATTGTAATTATGCATCTTTACTACCCGTCTTTCCGCTGGAGAGTGACTTCCTTAAACATAGGGATCATTTTCCAGGCCTTTTTGTCTTCCTAGTTTATGGTTGTTGGATGAATAAAGCCAACAGTGGGCTACCATAGTAATGCTAGGCATTCTTACTCCACTTTGGGCTCAAACTAGGGTTAATCATAGGAACTGGAGGTAAAGTTAAGCCCTATACTTGATCCATTGACCCCTTTTAGGAATGGGTAAGTGAGGGAAACGAGGGAAGCTAGAAACCAGAGATCTAGATAAAGACCTGCATTCAGCAAAACTAAAACTAAAGGCTGAGCCTACCAGGCTCCTCCATCCATGGGATTCTTCCATTGATGACAGTTTTGTTTTTCTTTTTCCAATAGTTTATCCTTTGAGTATTTAAAACTAGAGTTATTGGTTTAACACATTGTTATGAAATCATTATATTTCTTCATTATTCATCTGGTTGTTTAGACATCCTTGCAGTTTATTAATAGAAATCATTTGCATTATAATTTGTTGCTTTGTTTAGCATACACTCATGCCTTAAGAATACGGAGGAATGAAGCATTACATGAAGGCTCAGGAAGATCTAAACAGAAATCTTAGAGTGAGGACCTCAGCTCAGCCATGTGTAGAAATCCAACAGGGACTGCACCAAGAGATAACCCACCACAAACTGCAGTAATTCAAACACATATATAATTACTTTTTATAATAACTCTATAGCTTTTATTTGGGATATCTCTGTAAGGAAAATTTATTTATGCAGTTTCTAGAGTTGGCATCTGGATATGAAGCATTTATATTTGAAGAAAGTGAAAAAAGAGAGATAGAGAAGTTTTCTGTATATTCGACTTCTTTTTCAGTTTTGTTTGTGCTCACTCAGATGTACCAACTCTTTGCAGCCAGCCCTCTCGACCCATGGAATTTTCCAGGCAAGAATGCTGGAGTGGATTGTCATTTCCCCTTCCAGGGATCTAACCTGTGTCTTTTGTGTCTCCTGTGTTGGCAAGAGGGTTCCTTACCACTAGCGCCACCTGGTAAGCCCCTGTATATCCATATCTATTTGTATATCTCACACTGTTGCTGCTGCTAAGTCACTTCAATTGTGTCTGACTCTGTGCAACCCCATAGATGGCAGCCCACCAGGCTCCCCCGTCCCTGGGATTCTCCAGGCAAGAACACTGGAGTGGGTTGCCATTTCCTTCTCCAGTGCAGGAAAGTGAAAAGTGAAGTCGCTCAGTCATCTCCGACTCTTCACGACACCATGCATTACAGCCTACTGGGCTCCTCCATCCATGAGATTTTCCAGGCAAGAGTACTGAAGTGGGGTGCCATTGCCTTCTCTGGAGTTTTAATGTATATGTGAATCCCTGATTACACATTTGGCCCCAACCCTAGGGAGTGTCCGGAAATATAATTCCTAATATGTTATTAGGTTATCATTTCTATGAATTTCAGTTAGAATTTAGAGATTTCATCTAATACTCTAATAGAAAGTGTGTCTCCAAATGGCACACACACACTCCAAATGGTATGCAGTGGCAACAATCGCTGATGAATGAAGCAAAATGCATTAACTGAAGCCCATGCAACACTGTTTGCAATTGCTGTAGATATAAGCTTAGGTGACAACTGTAACCTAATCACTCATACACAACTAATACCAGTAATTTCATCTCTACAAACAAGCTAGTTAAGAATAGAGATTCTGTCCCCATACCTTCTAGAATGACGGCAGCCCACCAGGCTCCTCTGTCCCCGGGATTCTCCAGGAAAGAACACTGGAGTGGGTTGCCATTGCCTTCTCCAATGCGTGAAAGTGAAGTCGCTCAGTCGTGTCCGACCCTCACGACCCCATGGACTGCAGCCCTCCAGGCTCTTCCATCCATGGGACCTTCCAGGCAAGAGTACTGGAGTGGGGTGCCATTGCCTTCTCTGAGCCAGGTGGCACTAGTGATGAAGAACCCGCCTGGCAATGCAAGAGACCTTGGTTCAATCTCTGGGTCAGGAAGATCCTCTGGAGAAGGAAATAGCAGCCCTCCAATATTCTTGCCTGAAGAATCCCATGGACAGAAGAGCCTGGTGGGCTACAGCCCACGAGGTCTCGAAAAGTCAGACATGACTGAGCATACAAAGTAACCACAATAGAAAGCAAGCATTTTAGTCAACGTACAAAATATGTATTTTTTAGGATTAATAATTAGTGTGAGCCCCAGCTTTTCAATGTCCACTTTCTCACCTCTATATCTCTATCTTTTTCTCTCTGCTGCTGCTAAGTACTTCAGTTGTGTCTAACTCTGTTCGACCCCACAGATGGCAGCACACCAGGCTGCCCCGTCCCTGGGATTCTCCAGGCAAGAACACTGGAGTGGGTCGCCATTTCCTCCTCCAATGCATGAGAGTGAAAAGTGAAAGTGAAGTCGCTCAGTCATGTCCGACTCTTAGCGACCCCATGGACTGCAGCCCACCAGGCTCCTCCATCCATGGGAGTTTCCAGGCAAGAGTACTGGAGTGGGGTGCCATTGCCTTCTCCTGCATTTCTATGAAACCCCATATGCTATGAAATTTAGCTCCTGCTAATATCAGTATGTTTCATTCTTTGATTTTTCTTCTAGTAACCTTAATTGTTAATCTGAATAGACCAGGAATCTCCAACACAAATAAGTACCATGGGAAAGTACATAGAATTATAAAGTAATAGAGATTTAATTTAACTTTGAATGGTGAGGACTCAGGCAAATTGGAGACATTCAGCTCAGTTCAGTTCAGTCACTCAGTCATATCTGACTCTTTGCAACCCCATGGACTGCAGCATGCCAGGCCTCCCTGTCCATCACCAATTCCCGGGGTTTATTCAAACTCATGTCCATCGAGTTGGCAATGCCATCAAACCATCTCATCCTCTGTTGTCCCCTTCTCCTGCCACCTTCAATCTTTCCCAGCATCAGGGTCTTTTCAAATGAGTCAACTCTTTGCATCAGGTGGCTAAAGTATTGGAGTTTCAGCTTTAGCATAGCCCTTCCAATGAATATTCAGGACTAATTTCCTTTAGAATGGCCTTGTTGGATCTCCTTGCTGTCCAAGGGACTCTCAAGAGTCTTCTCCAACACCACAGTTCCAAAGCATCTATTCTTTGGCACTCAGCATAGTTCAAGACTCACATCCAAGAGACATTAGCCATGTCTAAAATGGAAAGCCATTATTCAGTTATAGCTTAATGGTGTCACGTGAAAATGAAAGCCAAGTGTTGTAAGATCTTTCGATCGATATAGAAATGTATTAATAGGTTTTCATGTGAAAATTCCAATCCTTTTGAAATACTGTTCAGGTTGAATACAAAATGTACCTGTATGCAGAATTTGACTATGTGTCACTAGCTTGCCACTCTGTGATTGATGATTTTAAATAAAAGAAATACTTAAAGTTTCTCTAAAGTTTAGTGGGAGACTAACACTTGAAGATAATTACAGTCTGTAATGAGTGAGAAAAATTGTAGAAACAAAGGATCAAAGGAGCCCAGAAGTGAAGGAATGGGACATTTTCCTGCATATAGTATTCTCAAGAAGCATATCCTAGAGGCGATGAAATTAGATGAACAGAAGGTGTTTATGAAGGGAAGAAGATACAGGGTATTCAGAGAGTTGTCAAATGGGAAGAGAGGCAAGAAAGAGCCTGCTGTATGTATGTGCTTAAGCAGAGACAAAAATTTGAGGTTCTTTCCCCAAAGAAGTGGAATTGGAAATTCTAGACATGACATCTTGTTTTTGAGGGAGATTATTTTGTATAGGCCCGTCTCCTGAATTCTTCTTAATAATTGCAAAACATAAGCTCCACTCTATTTTCCTCTGTTTTCCTTTCCAGGTGATTTTACTGTGACATTGCTGCTGCTTTAGATCAAAGGGTACTCATCACATAGTTTTCTAACAAATTTTATGGTCAGAAAAATTAAATATTTATATTTAGAAGATGGCAAGGTTTCTCTTAGCAGATATTTTATTTAAAAATATGTTACTTATTGTTCTAACAATTCTACCGTCTTAAAAATTATATTTATCTTCCTTGCAAGTTCAAGTGAAATAATTAAACACGTGGCTGTGTTAGTCACAGGAACACCCAGCTGTAGAAATGTAGTCAGCCAAGCTGGATCCCTTCAAAGCCTTCACTGAAAGCTGTTCACAGTGATGGATGGTTCCTTCTCCCTATAAAACCACTGCAGAGGCTAAGAGTATCTATAAATAGAAGAACCCAGATGAAATCATATCAAATATTTTACCAGGAGTAATATACACAAGTACAAAGTATTATGAAAATATCTGTGCAGGTAGAAACCATATGAATTAGTAAAGAAGAGGTATAGAGATAAAAGCTTGGAAAAGTAAACGTAGTGAGTAGATATTTTGAGCCCAACTTTTCACTAATTATGTTTTATATCTATATTTAAAGATTTCTGTTTATATACAAACCTATTCACAGTCCAAAAGGCTGTTGCTGAAGTGTATAATAAGCACATCACTAAGAAAAATAAGATGTATTCATTATCTATGGCCTCAGGGGGTATGCATGCAGTCAATGTGTTGATTTTAGTTAAAAACAGCTATTGTTTAACAATTGCAGAGTTGTTCGCAGGGACTCTTTTAAAAAGATGTATTTATTTGTCCTTGGCCATGTTGGGGCTCTGTTGCTGCAGGGGGGCTCTCCCTAGTTGCTGGGCTTCTCACTGTGATGGCCTCCCTGGTTGCGGGGCAAGGCCTCTGGGCATTCAGGCTCGGGTGCAGCCCACAGGCTGCCGCTGGCTGGTCAGTAATTGCGGCACACAGGCTTAGTTGCCCTGCTGCATGTGGGATCTTCCTGGACCAGGGATCAAACCTGTGTCCCCTGAATTGTTGGGGCGATTCTTAACCACTAAACCACCAGGGAAACCCTACAGAGACTATCACACAGCGTGTTACGGAGGAAATCTTTATTAATGATACTGTCCTAACTATATCATATACTATTTACAAGAAAAGTCGGTTTTGGTTCATCTGCTTGCTTTTCTCGTGCTTTTCCTACCACGTTCCTCTTTTGTGAGTGTGAGAATTAGCCAGTAGACTTCTATTTTGTTGCAGTTTTTTTTTTTTTTTTCATGGGATTTCCAGCTGATGGATTGATTATTTCCATTCTTGACAAAGTCTAAGGATGCTGATCAATACTTGCTGAAACAGAACTGAATGAGCTGCACCAGATAAGGGAAACAAATGCATACTCTGTGATGTTTTTCTACAGTGAAAAAGGTATTGAGTGATTTGGATATGTGGATCTACTCTTCAGGGGATATGATAGGATAATCAATATTTCCTGTTGAAGACAGAATCCTCACGCTTAGTGGCTTCATCTAAGCTATGGCGGAAAGAAAGCAGTGGCACCACTATTCCAGAAAAGTCGATCTAAGTGATAATGGCTTGGACTGCATCAACATTTCGGGGTAAAACGTCTGTCAATCAGCATCATATTTAATTTAAATATTTGGGTGAGGGTGAGGTGAGCACACTTGTGTGGCCTGCTGAAGAGGAACTGCTCTGAGCTTATTTTATTTACCTATTATTCCAAGATTACCCCACTTGTTGAATTCCATACTTTTCATTTATGCAAAAATGAGAGGGACAGGGGCAGTAGGGCTGAAATCAAATGGCTGAAAAAGAAAAAGAAAAGATCAGAAGTTTAAAATAAAAAGTAGATGATGTCATATGAAATTCAGAATATCAAAGATTAATTTTTTCAGTAACATAAATAAAAATCTTTCTGTTAAATGTAACTCCATGACTAGAGCAGAGGGAGGAAAAGGGCATTTTCTTGGTCTTCTCCATTTTAGCCAAGACAAACCTCCTGCTTCAGAAAATTAATAAAACAGTAGTTACGTTAATTTTTTTTCTGAGAATCTATAACTTTGCAGCGAATTTTCCTTCTGTACCAAATTCTAATGAAACTTAACGCAAACAGTTGTATAAGACTGTCACTTTAATAAACCAAAGAGATGGAGAATAATGTAGTTTGGAAATACAAGGTGTTTTTTCCTCTTATAATTCCTAGCCAAGGCATTTGAATGAACCCCAGATGTATTTAGATAGATGAAATCCCTTCCCCACCAATACTGTGTGAGTGCTCAGTCCTGTCCGACTGTTTGTGACCCCAAGGTCTGTAGCCCACCAACTGCCTGTGTTCTGTCTGTGGAATTTCCCAGGCAAGAATCTTGGAGTAGGGTGTCATTTCCTACTCCAGGAGATCTTACTGACCCAGGAATTGAACCCAACCTCTTGTATCTCCTTCCTGCATTGGTAGGCAGATTCTTTACCACTGCGCACCTGGGAATCGTCCCACCAACATATCCCTAAGCCATTCAAAGATTACCAGCTTATAAATTTACAATAAAAAAAAAAAAGCTAATTCTCTGCGTTTCTACTCTTTAAGCTTTTGTATCCAAGAGGTGATACTCCAGTTCAACACTTAAGAGTTTCACGCCTGTGCATGTTTATGCTTATAATGTGGTCTGCAGATAAGGGAATGGAGATATAGGAACTTTGAATATTCATTATTCTGATGTTAAACTGCAAATTGCATTTTAAATAGATCTCAGATTGCTGCGTGAGGTGAGAGGTAGCACTGTTCAGATTGTCTGTAGTCGGTCGCTGCAGCTGGAGTTGAAACTTGCACAAGTAATTGCAAATGTGTTCTAGAACAGGACTGAATGTCAGCGTTCAGAGCCATTGTTTTGATTTCAAGATCAAAGTCACCTTAAACATAGGACATGTTCTTTGTGAACAGAATTAAGTGTGTAACATAAGTGGAAGAAACGTTTACCTATGAAGTTATCTCTGCAGTGAAACATTTTTTTAATTTATTT